>JAHWFP010146833.1:0-18016 GCA_023313725.1 Lithobius niger
TCACATGATGACAAAGTATGAGATTGGCTGGGGAAGAACTACCACACTTTTAAGATTAAATGTCCCTTATGATAAGCACTTGAGGGGACTGGCGTCCCTTGCAATCAAGCAGCATGTTAATAATGATACCGTTTTGATGAACACTCAAGACCCATCCAATCCGAGAATTCAGTTCCTGCTTAGAGATGAATTTTCCAAGTGACTCGCAAAGCAGTGGATGAACGAGCATGATAAATATAAAAGGCCACGCCAGGAACGAACACAGATTTCAAACGCTGATTTCCATGGTGGCCATCTAGTTGATGAAAATTTGAGTTGTGTAGGTTAGACCTGATGAAGACACGTCGTCGGTCTGTTAAAAATTCGCAAGAATACTGGTACTGTATTTTGTTTCTAAATATGTGCGTAACAATCTGTTTTCAACAATCAAATAATCAAGAATGACGAACTTTCAGAGTAGAAGCCGTTACGGAATTTTCAGTCCAATACTGCGCTCCATTTCTACAGTTTTAAAAAGAACTTTTATTTCTTTCATTTCATTAATGGGAACGCCAAATCAACAGGTTAAAGTAAGGAGAAGTAATTTAATACAAATGAGCGAATGTTAAAAGTAAATCGGGGACTGTAGTTAAAACAGACAGGCTGCAGACAATTACTTCACACTCAATTTTGTTGTGGTCAGCAGCAGAACATTCTACTAGCTACATTACTAAACTCAAAATGCAGATCTCAGAAAATTGAGGGCTTTTTCTTTCAAAGCCGTTTTTTGTTGTTATATTGCTGGTTGTGGATTGTTTTTATACACCCCCACCCCTTAAGTAAATTATTTTAATTACTTTTTTTTTATTTGCAGATATTATCTCCAAACTCTTGCAGCTCTCTTCCCCCGAAGCTTAAATTTGACAGCAGAGTTGTGGATGAATTCCTACATAGGGCACATAGTTCCTCACAGTACAGTTTAAATTTGACACCTACTGCATCATTCAGGCCAAATCCTCGTACTATTAGAAAGTTGGGTGTTTCTGGTGACAGTTTAGAGTCAGGATTTTACGAGAGCTTGGAAACTGATTCAAGTCGGCTATCGAATAGGGTGAAATCCACTCCATCAGTGAAAGCCTGTTTGTCAAGAAAGTTTCTGAAACCTAATGGTATGGAAGTATACCCATTGGCTGTAGGCGGCTCAGCAGTGAAAAGTGGCCCAAATAGCCACGACAAGCTTAATTTGCGAAATAATCGTAATATTCATGTAAAAAGCGTCATTGAAAGTGAAACAGAAAACTCGAGTGAAACAGTCCACTTCCCTAGTGATTCTTCTAATGACGAATACGAAAGCAGTAATAGTAGCGTTATGGAACGTCAGTCAACTTTTGTTGCAGAAAGTGTTAAAGTATTGGTCAATCGTGATAGGCAGTGCGCTCAAGAAAATGAAGGCAAAGGCAAAGATTTGTGGACTTTTGAACTTAACAGCGACTCTTCGTCTGCTTCTAGTGCGAGTCTTGAAACAACTTTGAAGAATTCCCCTAGGAATTCTGCGCTTCAGTCTAAGAGGAAGTTATCGAAAGACGCTGAAAGTAGTGATGCATCTCTTGATTCGGTTGCATCATCAAGGCTTACACGTGTGGGATGTAGCTCAAAAATGGTTGATAACGAGCTAAGGACACTATTAGCCTCAGGTCGACATAGGGGTGAGGAAAACGGACGGGCTTCTGGACGGAAGGAAAATGGTATACAGAGTTTTTCTGTTAGTCAGAAGTTACAGAACTGCATGGTTGCTCCTTTAGCCAAAAGCTGTGATGTTGATTCTGTAAATATGCATCCATTAGAAAATTTAAAAATGCACTGGGAAACTCGGAAGTGGAAGGATGGTTGCGAGCCAACTCCGACTCGCAAAGATGAAAGTGATAGGTCACCATGTCGCCCTAATAGCAATCAACAGTCGAATACCGTAGGACTTGAGATTTTAGCTGATAAGCCTTTAAAGTTTAGAAGGACACGGCGAAAAACTCTTCAGCAACAAATTCAGGATGAGCAAAGTTACGCCGTTAGCAAACAACACGCAACCAATCTGGACAATACAGGGAAGCATCCTCCTTTAGACTGTAGAAGGATGCTTCGGGAAACTCGTCAACAGATGGTTGATCTTTCACGAAATAGCTCTGGTTCAGAGTGTGGTAGTGCTGAAAAAAAGGATACCCTGAATGTGTCTTCAGAAAATATTAAAAACCAGCCTAAAGCTCCTACTCGGCGATCAGCTCGACATGGAGGACATACTGGTGCAGCTTCTGCTCAAAGCACTGATTGGTTAGAAGATAATTCTTTAAGTCGGACTTCCTTAAAGGTGCCAGAAAAGAAAAACAAAAATTGGTCAAAAACGAGGGTTGAACAGACTTGCCTTACTAATAAAGAAAACTGTAAATCGTATAAGGTTTGTGCTGAGGATAAACTGCCCAAGTTTCAAACGAGAACGAACTGCAAGAGTCAGCAGTTAAAAGAAGATGTTGGCAACGACCTCATTGGCTTTCTGGATGGTGATGCTAAAGAAAAGCAACAATCAAAATGGAAATGCCTGCAGTCGAAAGTGCACATTAACAGTAAACTCGAGCCCTCTAGTGGTTTGCAAAATCGGGCCAGACTTGTAGATATGTGTGCCGATTCCCCAGATGAAAGTAATGAAATAAATTTGGGCCTCGAAAGGTTTGACATTGGAACCAATACAAACGAAGCCAAAACTCGGACTGATATTAATGAACAACCGCAAATTGCAATTAAAAGCACTTCACCTCACAGGACTAATCCCTCTGTTGTATTAACGCGTCTTGGAGTAAGAAATAAAACTTCTCGCAATCCCAAACCAAAGTCAAACCAAAATCCTTTACTTAAACGAGAGACTGGCTCTGTTAATAACTCTTTCACGATAAACATTTCTGCAAATGATGCTACTGAAAACTTGACCTCCGTCAACCAACGGGAGTATGAAGAAATGTCAGAAATAAATGCGCTTCAGTACACGTCAGTCGATAAAAGTCGTTTCATTCATGGAAGTCTAAATCTTAATTCCTTTGAAAAAAATCACGAAACTCGCCCTATGGACGTGGAACATCAAACAGCTACAGATAGACATCAAAAGGTAACTGCTTCTTGTCTCTCAATTGTATAAAATGAGTGCTTGCGAGCTGCACCTAAGTTTGATTTTGTACTAATGTTGTTAAAATGGGTTTGTCAAAATAGAAATTCTGAAACAAGTTAAAAAACCAATCTTTTTTAATAATAATAATAATAATATGTACATTTACCACCAATGGGTGGAAGGGTACCGGAAGGGTTGTGAGCCACTGACACCGGATCCAAAATTAAAAACGCAATGGCCCACCAAATTTGGATTTAATGCCGTTTTAAAAATCGAGACAATGGCTCGGTCATCAGCATTTTATAGAACCCAGTCACTGTGCACATGTTGACCGTTTCGGCACTTAACGCGTTCCAGACCGGGACAATCCGAACTGCAAAGAAGTTTTTACGACAGTCAAGGCGTGATCCTTGAACTGTCAACTTCCAATCATGACCACGAGTAAAATGGGAATTAGGAGAGAAATCGAAAAAGGGCAAATCGACAGCAATCAAACCCCGAACAATTTTGTAGGTCAGAACAAGATCAAATTTAAGCCTACGAAGTTCCAAAAGCTCGAGTCCAGTCTTCACCAGGCGTTCGTGTTGGTTAATCTCCCGCATTAGTATTAATTAGTATTAATACTATGTTTAATTTCGACATTCAATATACTTTGTCTTAGTTTTCAGTTGTAAGACGAAGGTTCATCTAGAAGAAATTAAAATTTTTATGATTAACCCAGCCAAACAAGCCGCACGAGTTTAAGCTGTGATTTTAAACTATTTTAGACTTTAAGTTGAAACTTTCCAGCTGTCCGACTTTCCAAGGACCAAGGTTGCCTATGCTGTGCCACCAGTGCCCACCGCCCACCGGCGACCACTTCCCGGTTAGGTGTATCGTCCCTCCAATATGTCCCACCTTTCCAGCCATGTTTCGGTGGTCCAGTCGTTGCCAAGCTTCCTCCCAACTACCCCAGCCACCGACTTTGGATGCCGATGCTGCTTCCAACCAACCGATCATTCACTGTTGCTAGATATCCTTTTCCAGACAGGGAGGCATCCCCATCAGTGTCCAGTCAATGCCAATCTCCAGCTCGGGGAGAAGCAGTTGTCCTGCTTGCCGCGCCAGATGTTTCTTCAACGACTGCAGGGTGTCGATTTTAAGGTTGTAAATTGGAAAAGCAAAGATTGCACTTGCTGAAACAGCTGCCAACAAATCCATAAAATTTTTAGGTGTAAGAAATCCACTCACGTAGCATTGGCTTGACTCAAAGAGCCGCTGTTTTATACCTCCAATGTCCCTTGTAGCGAGCTAAATGTAAGCTAGATGTAAGCTCCATAGCAAAAATGGCGTTATTGCTTGTACTATATAGCAACCTCTCAGTTAGGGTGGAAATATTACTTTCTCGTTGCCGTTCGGAAACATGGATTACATTCTTTATTGCATTCTTCCCTGAAGTATGCTCTCTCGCTGGAGGATTTTGAGTTGTAACGATCGGCCAGCTGCGTAACCCGGTCTGTGCATGCGCCATGTGCAGCTCCTCTACAAAAGCATTCAGGCGAGGCAGGCCTGCCATCTTTTCCCTTCAGCGCTGACCGAACACACATCATCTTCTTGCTCTCTCCAGTTTGTGTTGCACCATCTTTGTCGGATCATCTCAAGTTGTCACTCCCACTTGTGTCGTCTCCACCTGCTGGCGCCTCTACCGCTTGTCGCCTCAACTATACTGTCGCACCAAGATGGCCAGTGGACCCAAATATTGTGTCGCACCATCACCACCTGGATTACCATTTGTTACGACGTCACCTCCTCCAAGTCCATGTGGACAACTGTCAACGCTGTCGTACAAACTGAAAACATCATTTGTCTCCCGGATTATTGTCGCCTCATCATATTCAGCATTAATGGATTGCGCTTATTAGGATTCTCAGTACTGTACAAGTCACACAACAAACCTCAATCTGCGAGTCCTCCTTCATCCTCCCACAACAGATCATACAGTCAAGGTTGGGTTACTATTTCGTCTGCTCATTCACGAAAATGACATCATCATCCTTCTAGCAACCAACAAACATTCAACCACCACCACTTCTTCTATGGACGTAAACATGCTTACTCGCCCCGAAGAAACGCCTCAAGGAAATCAATGCTTCGTCTATCATGTCTCATTCGGAATTTGACTCTGCATCTGCTCTTAAGGATTCCACCAACTGACATTCGTCACAACACTCGTCCAAACTAAAGACCCCACAAATTCAAGTTCTGTTCATGCACATCTTGACATTTCTTACGCTGAAGATGACAACTACTCAACTTTCCTCTCACCACAAAAGAAACTGTTCCCATCTGACTTTTGTTCAAGCCATCGCCCGACAACATCGAACCGATAATAAATCATGGCCTCACAACAGGCGATGACAACTGTCATCGAGAAAAGTCCCACAAACCTCGACCCATGCCAAACTGTGGAAAAGACATCTTCGCTCTCCAAGCAAGAAACAACTTTCTACCACCTTCTTGTCGCCTCACGCTAGTCGTCTCCACTACTTGTTGTCTCCCCTACTTGTCCTTTCTACCACTTGTCTGCAACAACTCTGCTAGTCGCAACTGATGACCTTTGACGGACCGTTTTCTTTTGCCACTCCCGTCCTCCTAGTTCGCCACTACGGGTCGTCGCTCCCTCACCTGTTGACAACATGACGGACTGTCACACTAAGACAAGACTGCTTCCTTTCTCTGTTTCTGTTCGCCTTTTTTGGTCCACCCCTCACCTGAAAGCAAGACAACGAACAAGGCCTCGTCAGCGTAATTTTTCTCTGACCCCATCGCCTCCCCTGCTTGTCGCCGTTCCTACCTGTTCACCTTCAGAAGACTACATGGCATGAGTCATCCCATTAGCTCAAACAAAAAGTGTACTACACCAAGGTAACACAAGACAAGCAAGTCATCCAACAGGACTACATCATTGATGCCTCACTGTGCTCCGTCTGTTTGCCTCTCCTGCTGTCGCCTCCTCTGCCTGTTCACCTCTAGAAGACAGCATAGCAAGTGTCATCCCATTCGAACAAATCATTAAACCACCATCATCATTAAAAAAAAACAGTGGACATCAAATTCCACAGCAGACGAGGTCAACAATCCCTACTCTTCAGAGTAGACTTCGCAGCAACGCAAGACATGGTCACAATCTGGATCAAAATGGTCATCAACAACACTCACGAAGACCTCTTCATTGACCAAAATTACAACTCCACATGAGCAACCACGCTTGAACTCGGAGCAATTTCAATGCCTGGGGATTTCCACGGCAACATCAACATCACTGAAATCCATAAGCCTAACCCCTGGAGAAGTCAGATATGCCTCACGTACCAATATATCAAAGTTATGTCTACTCCAGAAAACTGATAACATCGTCTGGGACCCATTGTCACTGCCAGGCATGTCGTCCAATCCCCCTTAAGCACTGAAAACTGACACCGACAAGTCAGATGTCCTGAAGCAGTTGTTCTGTAGCAGATGCCAGAGACAGAATCCAGTTTTCAACAAAGTGTGAAGTGTAACTTTTTGGGGGACGCCAGCTAGTAACCCTGGGGTATTCGTCATGGGGTGCCCACCAGCTTAATTGACGAGGTCTCCTGTAAATGCAATAAATTTACAGGTAATCTATGTTTCCGAACAGCAATGAGAAACATTATTTTGCTGGCCCCCAAGACGGCCGGCTGAAAATTGTTTCTATTGCCTAATAGGAAACGTACATGACCTGTACCCAATCCACCTCCCCTCTTGAGTCACTCACGTGACAAATCCAGAGGGAAAAGATGGCAGGCATGCCTCACCTGAATGCTTTTGTAGAGAGGAAGGGCTGCAGACCGGGTTACGCAGCTGGCCCCAGAAGCAGAATATTTTCTGCCGGTCTGCGACAAGCTTTTTACAAACTAAAAACGGTCTACGGAAAGAGAGCGATGTCTGCGGGTTGCAGGTATGGTGAGAAGGCGGAATTTTGAATTGTGCAGAATTTTGAGTTAGGCCCATTTTGGTTCATGAACAAGTTTCTTGCGAGAACTTTTTTTTTCGTAGACCTACGTCGTAGACGTAGCGTCGCGCGTCGCTTTGATTCTGCTACAGGGCAGCTGGCCGATCGTCGTAACTCAAAATCCTCCAGCTAAAGAGAGAGAGCATACTTCAGGGAAGAATGCAATAAATTTACAGGTAATGTATGTTTCCTATTAGGCAATAGAAACAATTTTCAGCTTGCTGTCCTGGGGGTTGGCAAAATACTGTTTATTTTAGAAGGGTGCTGGGTTGTGAATTAAAAAAAAAAAACGTTTTTACATAAACAAATAAAAGTTAACTTTAAAAAAATCGGCACACCATGGCATTAAGAAAAAATGCTAATCACTTTTGAATTTGCATAGCAGTTGTTACAACGGTATTTTTTCGTCATAATTCTAGACCTGGACTGCCGCAGTAGGCAACTGTCACCGGCCAGTAGCCATCACAGGTAATAAAAACGTAGGAAGATGATGTAGGAAGTCCCAATAATTCTTGAGTTTGATAAAGGATTGCATGGGGTGGAAAATTTGCAAGACTAAGTGTTTGTCTGTGTTGTGAAAGTGTGCGGACATTTTTGTTGCGGTCATTGTTTAAGTTGTTGATTTCACAGTATGAACTGCAACGATCTTTTCCATCGCAGTAAGTATGGCGTACCACTATCTGCGTCCAAAGTTTTGGATAGGAAGTCCGGGGAGGCTGTCGGACAATGCGGAGTAACCGTCTGTGACCAATGCTAACAAACAGAATGTCTTCCCCCTCGGCCTCCTACCACAGTCCAGGGTACTGTTCTGTGCATGGTTATTGTTGGCTCTTTGCGCCAAGCTTTGAGAAGGGGAGGGGGGGGGGCAATTGCCCTTGGGGAAGGAGTCTGCTACCTTGGCATGATGCATTGGAGGAAGACTTTGTTCGGCCCGAGCAGCTTCGAGGCGACCCCCTTCAAGAACTTCGCTTCCCAAAGAGAGGCTGCAGTCTTGACGGAGGCGGTCGGTATGGATTTTACGACTCTTACCTCAGCCGTCCATCTTAAAATCACAACGCTGTTCAAACAATTTGAGTTTGATGAAGGTACTATGCCTGTATAGTCGGACCACATTCACACACTGACTTGGTCTATTTGGCGGGTGCAGCATAGTTTCGATCTTACCTCAATATGCAGGTGAACCTTCCTGAGGGGAATTTGCTGCAACAGTCCTCGCTCTTGAGACACCTACCCAGCTTTCGGCTACCAACGTGCCTACAGGCACTCTACATCGCTTCAGGCAAACGAGATAAGTTGTTCATTCAGGAGCTGCTAGACTTTGCTTCGGAACTGAGGGAGATGGAAATCTCGGACGGCTACGAAGGAAAAGGAGTCAACAGACCCCCTTTGTGGGGGTATGTTATAAAGCTGTCCATTCGGAACCCCCGGCCACCTCGAGTCAGTGAATGTGTGTCTCAGACTGCACTATATCGAAGGGATATGGCGGAAGGGGTACCCAGCTTCCCCGCCAAGAGCAGGAGCCCCAGCCCAAGCAGGACCGCAATAACCGCAGTGGAGGCCAAAAGTGTTAGTACTCATTCCAACATGGTCCCTTTCTCCGGCTGATGGAGGGGTTAAGGTTCTACGTCAAAGAGTGGGAACGGGTTACCGAGGACACCTTTGTCTTTTCTATCACCTGGAACGGCTACTGTCTTCCGTTCACCTCGACCCACAACTTCAACTGAAGTTCTACCATGGTTACTAACTCACAGATCCTCATCTAGAGGAAGAGGTGGACGCTTTCCCAGCCAAAGATGCTATTCAGAGGGCCCATCCGTAGACACAAGTTCTACAGCTCGCAAGGTTCATCCCGAAGTAGGAAGGAGGTGGAGGCATGATACCGATCTTCGACCTGTGCCGACTGGACGAGTTCATCCTTTGTGTGGTAGAATTTTTTTTTAAATGTATTTGTACCTTGAACAAATTCTAACCAAAACTATTCCTAGTGTGTCATGTCGAGAATGTCATCCTGTACAACAAATCCAAAATCCGCCGAAATTTGAATATGGGAACATTCCAAAAATTTAAGATGAAGCCCAAAAATGGAGACAAAGGACAGTTTTTTGCTTCTAGTGTCTTAACCGTTCACCCGATTGAAAATTAACAGGTTACGAATTATGTTTAGAATACAATTTCCTTCAAAAAAGGTTATATTCATATTTTTGGTAGAATTGATCCTTATTAAAAATATCGAGCGTCGGTCGACTTTGGTTTTTCATAGTACTTACTAGCAACTGAAAACTCAAACCAAAAGTCACTGTAAAATTCAGGTGGGAATTTTGCACATTGGGCAAATCCGATGGGACCCATACAAAAATCTAGCCAAACCAACTTTGGCATCCTCTACAAATATTGACACCCCAGAGAACAACTACCCACCATCCTTTTTTTGGGATTTGCTCCGAGTCCGACGTCGAGCCTTTGACCTAATGTCAGCAGGACCATCCTTCCAACAACAGAAAGAGAAATATCACCTACTTGGTTTCTCCGCTAAACTTATTAACCGAGCAATCAAGAAATGCAAACAATAGAAACCAAGAGCCGACTACCTCCCACCAATAACCCAGTAGAAGTCATAACTTACGTACCAGGAGCCAGCAAAATCTTGCAAACGGCACTATCCGAAATCGGCATCAAATGATACCTAAAAAACCCTCCAAATTTGAAGAAACTCCTACAAAATAAGAAAACAACACTTACCTGAAGATGACACACCAACCCTTCCTCATTATCCAGTTGCATGCCCAACAACACCACCTGCCAACCTTCCCAGCCATCGATCACATACCATAAACGTTCAAAAAACCTGCAACTCTCACCCATCCAGGCCACCCCTCCCTCCCTCCCTTCCAGTACCCCCACTCAATCAAGCCCCCTCACCTATTAACCGATTACAAAAAAGCTTTCCAGTTTCCATCATCACCCCTCTTAATCTTGACATCAAGGAATGGGAGTTCACCTTCTTCCTCACGCTCCGCTGTAAAGCTAATTCCCTCTCGCCGACGTTTATAGTGACGTATAGGGAGTAGGGAATCGACCACTACTAGATCTCCAGTATAGCCTGCGGAGATTGAGAAAAGAGGGACACATTAGCAAAGAGGAAGAAATGAGCCTCTCCCCCAGACTCCCTCAGCGACTCCCCACCATTTTTGCGCAAGTGAAGACGCACAAGGAGGGTTCCCCACTTAGGTTTATTACATCTGCGAATGATGCGTAACGCTACTAACAGGGAGATGCCTGAACCTCACGTAGAAAGAACAAAAGGAAGATTTCTGAAACTTGGTTATCCTGCAGGACTTCTAAATTGTCTCAAGAAGAAAGCATACAAGATAGTGGAACCAGAAAAGAGGAGAGGTGGGAATGAGAGTGAGAAAGTGATGGAAAAAGGTCCTAGAGTTAGATTAACCTACTTGGAAGGAGTTATGGGTCCTGTCCAAGACATCTTGCGTAAGAATGGCTTCAAAACATATTTGAAAAATGTGGATGGGTTGAAAAAGAGGATGTCCGGTAGTACGAAACACAGCCTCAGGAATGTGAAAGAAAGCCAAAAATTGAAATGAAGAAATGATGGGAGCAGTAAGAAATACAAGGGAAGCGGTGTATAGGGTGCCATGCAAGGACTGCAGTGCCGTTTACATCGGAGACACAAGAAAAGGGGTAAGAACGAGAGTGGCCCAACATATGGGAAATGTTCGTAATAAAGTTGAAGATAACGGCATAGCAGTCCATTACATGGCGACTGAGCACGAGATCGACTGGAAGCAGACGAAGACACTGATTAGGTCAAATTCCACAAGAGATCCACATATCAGGTGTCTTGAATCTATTGCAATTTAAGAGCATGAGAAGAAAAATGTGCAATTGATGAACATTCAAGGCCCGCAACACAAACACAGGAGGCAACGTTGCCAGCCAAATTCAAATGCGATAGTTCGTCGAACTGAGTGGAAAATGTAGAAAGTCCGAACTATATCCTTGAGGCCCGAAGAAGATAGAAGCCCAAGCTATCGAAAATTCGCAGGACAAAGCTGTTGTTTTGATTGTGAAAGTGTGCCGTAATTTTTTTCTGGAATTTTTCCGAGTTTTGTTAACCAATTTTTATTTTGGTGGACCTTTTGGTATATTTGATTTTGCTAAATAGTGACAAAACAAGGTTTGTTGTAGGTAGATAAAGCCCATGAAAAGAAAATTCTTTGGTTTTCAGGTACGTGCTGTTTAAAAAGATTTGCAAATCATAGGCTACTTTTTTTTCTTATCCTCATGTAAAGTACGTAGCCTATGTAAATGTTAGTACTAAGTAGGAATCCAGTTGGGTTTTCAGTTTGCTATATTTCATAGCGCTTGCCGGTATTTTCTCATTATGTAAACGTATTTGACCAAAAAAATTTCGGTAAAATTACTGGTTGCCTTATCGTTCGGAAATCGGTTTGGCCCGAGAACATATTCATTTACCGTATCATCCCGAATATAAGACGAACATCAATTTTGGGCTTACAAAGGACAAAGAAATAAATGGTTGCGATTATAGGATTAGCGACTTAGCAATGCTTTCATAAGGCTTGATATCACATTTATTAGTTTATATACTAGTAAATTCAACTGGATTCGAATCCCACAATTGTAATTTAACATTTTATTTTGGACTGCTTACTGAGACCATTGTCAAAATATTTTTCGTTTTTGCTAAATAATACAACTCCCTTGATTTGTACCATTGAATTTGACAGTTATGGATTTCACGCGAGTTCAAGATGGTAGGGTACTCTTGTTTTATTTACATTAAAACCTCTTTAAGTCGAACTTCAGCGAGACTGGCACTGCAGTTTGAGTTAACGGAGTTCAAGTTAAACGGAAACGTATTAAACCATAAGGCAGGCTATTGGCCTGGGAAATACCGAGTACATCTTTGCATCCAATGTTTGCTAAGTGCAGATTGGTTTAAT
Source organism: Lithobius niger (assembly GCA_023313725.1). Taxonomy (NCBI): domain Eukaryota; kingdom Metazoa; phylum Arthropoda; class Chilopoda; order Lithobiomorpha; family Lithobiidae; genus Lithobius; species Lithobius niger. The sequence goes on from JAHWFP010146833.1 coordinate 12,125, forward strand.
ATATGAAATGTACTAGTGGTCGCAATTACTGGTTATTTCATTAACGTTTAACCTTCCGAGTATTAACATTGTTCACAAAACAATTTTTAAAACAATGTTAAACGAAGACCATTGTTTAATCTGTCGTAGATTTAATTGGTCACAACAGACTGTTTTAATTTTCTTCGCACGTGCTGGATCCGTATTTCTTAGATTGAAGAAGGATCTGATAGTCGATTGTTCTCCGGCGGCATTGTAGGGTGTTTGCTAGCAAGATTATTTTTCAAGGATCCAGTTGATCCGCCTGCATATTTTAAAACTGTACCGAACAATTCACATTCACAGTATCTGCAGAAGCTATCTTAAAGTGTTTCCAAACATCTGATCTTGGTGGCACTGTAGGAAAAATATTACCTTGACTTGGCGCATGTTATGAAGAGAAAGACGTAGCTATGGCGATTCAATTGTAATCGTGATAGACAGCACAGTTTAATTGCGTGTGCGCGAAATACCCCGGGGTCAGGTTGCTTGGACGAATCTACTTTAGAAGTTTGGCCGTTGGTGATGGGGGATGGAAAGGGAGAAAAGTAGTGAAAGTCGATTTTTAACTAAGTCACGCTACCAAATCGATGCTGTGGTAGTCTATAAATAGATTATGTTTACACGAACACAGAAATTAACTTGCCACGGTTATCGGTTACACATTTAACCATTGCAACCACTATGTACTACTAATGTACTACTAATTCCTCAGTAAAAACGGCAGAAATACCTTTTTTGGGTACAAAAGCGACACAGAATGCGTGGTATCAATTAGGAAAATAACCATCTGAAGTTTGAATTAACCGTTGGTTGTTTGAGATAACGAGCGTAATTTTGTATTGTGCCAACCAAATAGTACAAAATTGTTTGACTTAACCTACGGTGTTACTTAAGCAGGTTTTACTGTATTTATTTATTTGGTTCCTGCCGTACACGGGTTATTACCTAAGTTAATAAAAATTTGGAAGTTAGCAAGTTCTTGAATCTTCAAGAGTGAACTTTATTGTCCTCCACATCTTGAAATCAGCCTTTCCCTGGCTGGATCCAAGGCAAGCATGTTGTTGTCATGACAAGCATGGTGGTTACACCCTAGTGATGGCGTGGAAGATGCTGGCGTCTTTTTACAAGTCCATGAAACAGTGACGAGCTCCTTTAAAGCCCTTTTGCGAAAATTAGTGTAAGTAGCCAGGCCGTGGCTAATGGCTCTCATCTTTAGCAGGCTCTGTATTCTGCAGTCCTTCTAGGCAAAGCTGTCGAAGTCAGCTGTCGTCGTCTTGAGAATAGGCTTCAAGGTAGTCCTGGTTGCGCATTCCGGGCAGTGGGCATGACTCGAGGGTAAGGAACGGATGAGCACAACGCAACTGCCTTGTCCCTCTTCATGCTAACAAGTAGATGGTTTATCACGGCTGGGCTTATTTTGGATGCCAGTGAGTTATTCTTTGTGCTGTCTGGAGTTGTAATACAACGCTTGCTGGTGTTGGCCTCCAGTTATGGCGTCGTAATAATATTGGAGAATCTACGCTTTCACATGTCACAAAAAGCCGCCAGGACCATTCACACCTACCAACTGTTCCGGTGGATGACGCATGCAATCGGGCTCATGCAGTCCAATGGTAAAAATTTGAAGAACAAAAAATAAGACCGTCTTATATTCAGGGTAAAACGGTACTTTCTGTAGCGTAAATGTGGTAAATTTTCTATGGTATGTGCGTTACGTTGTAGCCTGAGGTATTCATGCCTGTGACCTTGTCATCAGAGGTGGAGGTAAATTACCAAGAACCGAACGTTTTTCAATGCCTTATTTACCTTTCTGTGTGGGTTATTTATTGAGGTGATTATGTTTTTCTACAGCCAAGTTCCGAAGATATCATGCTCGAATCCTGGATTATAAAGACACTAGGAAGGAGCATTATTGTTGAAGGACTTAGAGTGTAAGTATCGTGTTGTATTTAGCTTCCAATTAATCCATTTTACTTTAATAGTTGTAAACTTTAAAAAAATGAAATTTGTAGACTACCCTGTGAGTTTTCAGATCATTGACCGTTGACCCCTGACTGTGGTTAAGTATGAAACCGTTATTACTGGGTTGATCTGCATGGTGGATGCCAACTGCCTAAGACACTGTTTGGAGGGCTCCCCTCTTCCCTGCCTCCCCCCCCCCCTCCTAAAAAAAAGTAATGCCGTGAAACTAGTTGAGGTATCCCCCTGATTGGGCATCGTCATCACAAGGACATAGCCATAACAGTTTTATTTTAGGTCTGTTTCACACTTTTGGGCGTTGTTCACACTGAAGAATGTTAAAAATTACAAAATAGATGATCCGAGTTCTTGGTTTGGCTTGGTTCGTCAGTTTTGCTCTTCTATTGTATCTATTATTTAACATAGCAAATAAGCCCAAAAACGTGACAGAGGCTGACAATTAAAAACGGCTTGGCTACATTGTGATGACCTTGCCCAGTCAGGGGGCAGCTCTACAAATGTCAAGATCCAGTATCACAAATTAATTTTTGATTCAAATAAATGTCTTTTGAGGAAATTGGACCGTATCCTACTTGAGTGAGATGCCCAGCTGGACTCGAAATGTCCCCAAAAAAAGTGTGTAGCATAATTGTGCTTCAAAATAAAAATTTGCGTAGCAATCGCGAAATAATGCTTACCCGTTTTCACAAAGTTTAATTATTTTTCTAGGCAGACAAGTGGGCTTTTCATTTTACTTGGTTTTAACGCTTGAACAAGAGCTAGAATGTGTTCGTCTGACATTTAAATTGGATAAATTTTATTTGCTGATTTCTAAACATTCTGATGCTCTATAGCTGCAGAATAAGCGCGACATGCAACGATATGTTGCAGTCAGGGCTCGACATAAGCAGTATCGCGATGCATTATTGTTGTTTTGCGACGCAAAAATGTTGTCGTTAATCTCGTTACTCCTTGGTGATCTCTTTACTCCTTGTAAATCCTTTTACTGCTTGGGAATCTTGTTACTAGTTGAGTATCTTGTTTCTCCTTGCGATCATGTGCTGTACTCCGCATGAGAACAGCGTTCGACGCAGCTGTTTTGCTGATAATTGTAAACAGCAATTGATTACATGATTTGCATCTAGCATAAACACCGCTAGTCGTTTTAATAGCCACACATAGCTTAGCTATTTAACCAACAATTGCTGTCCCTGACAGCCTTGTTAAAACCCTCAGAGTCAGTTCTTGGCGTCCTTGTACAATTAACCCTCAAGCTGTACAGGGTGATCAGTTAAGTTGTGACCCAGCTTGATAGCTAAAGTACTACTGAACGATATGTTAGGACCCGGGTGATGTGATGAGGCCAAGAGGCGCTATTGATTGGAAAAGAAATGGATGACCTCAGAGTCCATTCTTGGCGTCCTTTTACAATTAAACCTCAAGCTGTACAGGGTGATCAATTAAGTTGTGACCCAGCTTGATAGTACAGTACTACTGAACGATATGGTAGGACCCGGGTGATGTGATGAGGCCAAGAGGTGCTATTGATTGGAAAAGAAATGGATGACCTTGACAAGGGCGAAACTAATACGGTTTCAGCAAGCGAAATAGCAGAAACGTCTGCTTGTTTGGGGCTCCATTCTACTGAATGGTTGACACCCAGGCCTGGGACAGTCTGTCTAGAGATCTTTTGGGGAGAGAGCTAATTGGTATTAGATGACCTTGCCAAATGTTATCAAGGTCATTCAACTGCTAAAAAGTTGCATCTCACACCATGAGTATAAATTAGGAATATGTAGAGAACAAAGTGACATTACCAATGCAAAAAAAATAAAAAACCAAAATCAAACCAGATTTGCAGGTCATATGATGTATACCTTTGGGCATAAAAAATGATCACACTGTATCGAGGTTCAAGTAGCCCGACAACAATGCAAACTTTTTCATTGTTGTAAATAAGAACGTACATCACTGAAGGTGGAGGAAATTCTCCATTGTTGATGCCAAAGAGTGGCATTGTTTAAATCCCCAATATAACGAAAATGATCATTTTTTATGCCCAAAGGTGTACGTAGAATGGCTGCTCTCGACCCCTGACTGGCATGCCATTCAAATGCTCCCGTCGTGCAGGGAAGCATCGCCGTCCATTCAGGGGTCGAAAGTAGCCATTTTACTTACGTCATAGGTCCTGTAAATCTGGTTGATTTTCATTCTGTTTTTCTTTTGCATTGGTAATGTCTCTTTGTTCCCTGCATATTCGATCCTAATTTGTACTTGTGGTGTGTGTTGCGTATTTATGAAGTTATAGCATTTGGCAAGGTCATCCATTTCTTGTCCGATATATTGTCCGTCTTGGCCTCATCACATCACCCGGGTCTCAACATATCGTTCAGTAGTAGTTTAGCTATCAGAACTTACCTGTATAGTGTTTTTCCAAACTTACCAGACAGCCAAACTTATCCGGTACATTAGAAGCGCGGCATTACCTGCACATGTTCTTATCAGCTGGCGAATCTTCAGGATGTTTCTCAAAGTACATGTAATGTCTACTTTCCATAATTTTTTTTTAAGACTACTGTATGTTCAACTGCTCAGCTACAATTTCACAAGTCACTAGCAGTGCTTGTGTCCATTGTGTGCTCACTATCGAACTGTAGGTAGTTCATTATCTAGCTAGTGAAAGTGAGTGCAAGTTGGATGGACATTTTTCCGTAATTTAGGTGACGCATTTCACAGTAATAGACGTGACTGTATCTTTAAGTGCTTGCGTGGATGTTATAGAAGGGAATGTTTCCAAAAAGTGTACAAAGGAAATGTTAGTATGAGGCTGCCAATGTTGCAGTCATGTCTCCTACGATGTGTGAGTGGGTCAGCGACTCCATGTAATGCCCTGTTTTACTCAGTTGCTGGGTCTGTCTTCAGCTTTCAGTTCCTTAAAAAGCCTTCAGTTTGAAACAGTTTGCACTGGTGCTTGAAAACCTTTCAAGTACTTATTTTTAATTTGTGCTTTTTCAATAGGATGTGTGATACTCTTAAAGTTCTATCCGAGCCTAGTACGCAACTTGTACTCTAGTTCAGCTCATTGCTCACAGCCTTACTCGATAAAACTTGAATTCGTTGAACATGTGACAACTTGCCCATTTTTTGACCGATTTTTATATTTCAATACACCAAATTCATGATCTCGGCGAGAGCTTTCCGTGATGCAGATTAAAATACAGTAGCTCAGCCCATTCTTACTTTATATCCTTAAAGCTATGACCCCCAAACAGTATGTCAGAGGGCACCAACCCTAAAATGAGGCTTAACTTTGGGAAGTGTTTTCTTTTAGTGATTGCCCCAGTCATATTTTTTTTTTTTTTTACCCTGAAGTGTGTTGAAATACGAGTCTAGAGCATATTTTAAATTTTGATTTAATCAGTTTTTGTGGGAGTACCATACCGGTACATTTTTGGTAAATTTTATTGTACCTTTATACATTGAAAATTCCATAACGGCTTCTACTCTGAAAGTTCGTCATTCTTGATGAAAAAAGCGCTTTTAACGAAGGGACAAAAACGACCTACTGTGCAGGATGATGTGACAAAGACCAAAAAAGTCGGTATTACGTATCTAAAAGGAACGAGCGAGAGACTGAAGGGAATTTTAGAAAGACAAGGCTTCAAAACCTTTCTCAGGAATGACAACAACCTGAAAGATGCTCTCCTTAAGAAGAGAAAGAAGGTGGAGAATGGGAGTGACCAAAATGAAGTGTTAGCTAGAGTTACAAATACGAGAGAAGGTGTATATTGTGTGCCATGTGATGGGTGCGATGCGGTTTATATAGGTGAGACTAGGAAGGGCGTCCGAACGAGGGTAGGACAGTATATGGATGACACAAGGAATGAAGTGTATAGCAACAGTATCGCTACC
>JAHWFP010146834.1:27841-46141 GCA_023313725.1 Lithobius niger
GCTACAGCATCCATTTCCAAGCCACCCACTCCCGGGAAACCATCCTGAACGATGACCACAATGAATCCCTGTAACCCACCTGAAGACACCATTGACAGTCAACCTGACGCATCTGTGCCAACTGAACCCTCGTCGCAACCCCCTAATCCTAACTCTTCATTTGGACTTGATGAAAGCACCATCAAAACTCCTTCTTCACCCAATTTCGGCAGCAGATGTGTACTTCAAGCAATTCTCCGAAAAAAAGCTGGACCTCGAGAGTCGTGAACTTCTCCATTAAAAACGAAACTGAACGCCCGTCGCTAACAAGTTTTCAATCGTGAAAAAGATACTCGAAAATGCGACCAAACTCATTGAGGCTCATGAACTCAATATTGCCAACCTTTTCTCAAGCAACACCTTACTCAGAAAAAAAAGTTGAACTTGACGGTGCTTTCTATCGTCGCCTTTCTCCATTTCCACCCTTAGCAGAAAACCAATCATCAAAATCCACGTCCCACAACCTCCCACCAGAAAATCCGCTTCGAATACTCACCAAGCAACTCAAACTCACTATCTGACTCAAACCGTTGATCCTCAACCATTACCCGTCATCCACATCGGACCTGACAAGATCCCCATCCGTTACAAACCGTCAACCAAAAGCACGGAACACATACAACCACCAAGAATTATCGAATTTGCAAGACGTGAACATGAGGGCATTTCCAATGAGTGGATTCGTGCCAATCAAGTCTTACCCCATGAAAACTATATAGCCCGTCAGCTTTGGCAATGGGACAATACCCCCTTTTTCGCCCCTTCCATACATGAAATGAAGAAACTGTCTCTGCACCGAACTCGACAACTTCCGTGTCTCGGTTGCCGATCACGTGCCAAGGGTTATCACTTTACCACCAGACCTTAATTTTTGTCTCCGCCACCAGTGGCGGATTTAGGCATGTGCAATAGGTGCAGTTGCACCTACGTTACAAATCCAGGGGCCTCGAGGGGGGCCTCATATTGCACACAAAATTACGCGTAAATATTCGCCTGTTGACACTGAAGTACAGTATAAGGCGCAACCAATAAAATGAAAGCTACACGTTTGCGTTAGACTGCTTTGACATAAGTTGCGTCCTCACTAGGTTTCGTCCTAAATAGGTTTCTACCTCACCCGGCTTTGGACCGAATACACAATTATTATCGTATGGGAATCCGTCCCGATTAGCAACAATTATTTCAATCATTTAGGGTTCATTGCTTCCTCCGTAACTGCTCAAAGTATCGTTTCATTTTATTAAAACTGGCAGATGCACCCAGTAAGTGTTGCAACGAGAGCGCTTTAAACAAATGCCATTAGTCTGTGACCCAAAACTATTAAAAGGACATATCTTCTCACTAATTTCGAGCATCCTGCTCGAAATAGCATTCGCGACATTTACATAGGTTAGAGTGAATGTAGCAATCGAGTTTCTCACGAGGGGAGAAAATGGTAAAATGAATGCCTCTGCAACATTTACACACGTTTACACTAATGTTCCAAACCTGAGCTGTGCAGGAAAGCCAACCGGGAGGAATGTACCTTTAAGTTCTTGTTCCTGTGTAACTCGTTTGGTATGACCATAACTAATGTAAAAGGTCAAAGGGCTTTTTCAAACGAAAACGAAGTGAGCTAACCATGATGGAAGAGATACTACACTATCCGTCATGCCAGCCTGAATCGGCCATTGTTCGAAGCCTGGATTTCAGTGACATATCTGACGACTTTACTGCGTCATTGAAATCTCAAAAAGAGAAAATGTGGCATTTATGAGAGCATATTTGTGTCTACACGGTAAGCGAAAATAACTACACGTCCTTTTTAAATTTTGTGTTCAGAATTTTTTTGGGGGAGGAGGGGGAGTTGGTTGGAGGGGCGGCCTCAGTTTCCCAAACTGCACCTACACCAATGTGATTTAAATCCGGCACTGTCCGCGACATGCTCTATTCTGCCTAACCTTCGGAATGGCCCCTCTCATGCGCTTTGCACTAAACAACTCTCCAACCCAACCCTCATGCGGTCGATCATTCCATACAAAATCATTCTCATCAATTATTCACCAATCAACATTCTTCCACTGCAAAATCTGATGTTACCACTGACGCCTAAGATCCAGACAATCTAGGTAAGTTTCCCAAAAAAACAAAAAAACTTGATTTCCCCCTTGATTTCTTTTCGTCGAGGAGTCGAGATTCCCCAACCAACTTCACCGTTTGGAATCTCGAAGTTCAACCCCATGCAGACACGCCTTGCGCACATTGTCTGCCGAGATCCTTTCTTCACCCTTTGGGCATTTGAGAACTCACCAAATTGAACTCGTTGGGATCCCAGCTCGTACCCTTGGAAACTCGCCATGATGGTGCCCGCCACCTATATTGACGAGGTCAACTGAATACTGAATGCAACAAAATTACAGGTAGTATATATTTTCGGCCAGGTAACTGGAAACCCCAATTTTACTTAAAGGGAGGTCAAAATTGGTTTCTATTGCCTAAAGAATATATACACTACCTGTAATTACCCATCCAACCTCCCCTCACGAGTCACCACCATGGCCGACATATCGTGAGGAAAAGTAGACGGCTGGCTAAGGCCCTAACACCATTTATGGGAGACCTGCGTAAGCTGCCGCGCATGTGCAGGGTGGTGACTGAGCTGGTTGCACTGGTGTTTTTGACTCCTCCATGGTGACAAACATCCAGGAGCTGATTGCAACAAAATTACAGGTAATGGATATTTTCTTTAGGCAATAGAAACCAATTTTGACCTCCATCTAGGTAAAATTGGGGTTTTTAACAATTTGGGTTCTAACAATTGGTTTGTAACAATTTTCGATTCATTTTCCTCAATTTCCGGCCCAATGTGTACCCAATTTTCTATCGGATTATTCAGAAACACTCTCGGGATTGAAAAATTTCATCCAATTCGGTTCAGTACTTTTGGCGTTATCGTTATTACAAAGAAACCCCTGTGAGTCACTGCTCGGCTCTAAAAATACTGCTTCTCAAAGGATGTTGGTTTTAGTGGTTTTTTTGTTTTTGTTTTTACGGAGCACTGATCCAAACTGGGTCATCTGCCCCACGACAATGAGAGGGACAATTTTAGCTGATGAACATTTGAAACAATAGCCCAACAAAATAATGGAAAATTGTATGGAAGATTATGTGGATTGTTTTCGTTGTGTCGTCGTGCAACAACAATACAAAGTTTTGTCCATTGTTACAGCATGGGCCTATCCATATAGCTAACTGCTTTTGGACTGTTGTTCGTGGATTAAAAGTGAAACTGGACGTTTCTGGTGTTGTTTTCAAACGGCTTCCTATATTTTAAACTTTCAAACGCCTATTTGTTGAATGGATAAGGCCATCAATGTTCGGTAAGGAATTTTTATTTTCATTCCAGATTAGATATTTACCTTTCAAATCCTTTGTTACCAGAGAAAATTTGTCAGTTGGCAACACAACAATGGTATACTGCGTCTTCAGTGTAATAAGTAAAAGCATACCCTTTCTTACACATAGCTGACGCATGTAAATAATGATATCCTAGGTCACTCAACAACATAACGCAACCGTTGTTCAATTGTTGAGCATAATAAGTGAAATCTGGCGCATCGACAGTTAATGTTCAAGCTTATTCGTCAGCCTTTTTCACTAGTTTTTGCGATTTCTAATACGACAGTTAATAGGATACAGTATGATATGTTTGACCTACGTTGGACATAGCATCCATGCTGACATTTCCACGGAAATGCTTTGTGGCTGATTAATAGTAAGATGCGCTAGTTTCCTTCTTGTTTTCCATGAATGCTAGTTCATGGACGAAATTTGTTGCTATCGTAAAATGAGCTTTCTATGGATAACCATTTTCGTAGCTGCCGCAATTTCCGATTGTAAAGCTAGCTGCAGCTACGATTGGGATTGCCCCAGCCAACCTTACAGTTACTGTGTGACCAAAAACAACTCGTGCGTTTGTCGTTTTGGAGTCAAGGAGTTAGATCGTGTTAACGAACCCTCAGAGTGTCACACCCCCGCAAGTTGTTCCCACGACGCGGATTGCTCCAAATACGAGAAATGCATCCTGTTTAAATGCGAGTGCACCGTGGGTTACGAACCAGAGGGCTCCGGCAAATGCAAAGCACCAAATTTGTGCAAACGGAACGATGACTGTCTGCAACCAGAAACGTTGTGTTTTAACGGAATTTGCAAGTGCAAGCAAGGATTTCCTTCTTACGATGACGTTGGAGTGCTGACATCTTGTCAAGTGGACGATTTCAAAACCTGTTTTGACGACGAAGGTTGTCCACAGCACCACATGTGTACCCCAAAAGTAGAAGGGATGCCACGTTACTGCCGTTGCCGGCATGGCATAGTTACTGGATACTCTGGCAAATATTACTGTAAAACCTTAAATTATTGTCTGGCAGATTCGGAATGTCCTCCGTATGATGGCTACTGCATCGAAGAAGAGAGGACGTGTGGCTGCAAGACCGGAAGTCCAGCAAGAGATGCTTCTGGCAAGTTTGATTCCTGCGAATTCAGCCGGGGGCAAACCATTCGTTGTGACAAAACTGTGGTATTACTGGCACTTGTTATCAGTTGCCTTAACTGTATTGGCTTATGAGCCAGGGACATTTTGTTAAGTAAAGACACCAAATTTGTTAAGCCAGATGACGATTTGGATTCTATGAAGATCAAAGCACAAAGATTTCCTCCGTATTATGACATTTGCATTTGGGGGATTAAATGCTGCTTCGTGGACGGTTGCTGCTCTCTTAAATGTCCCCAAAACAAGAAGGAAAATACTGACTGCTGTTGAACCATAAATTATTGTTCCAGATTTTCAGTGTTCTCCGAAAAATGGCTTTATTGCCAAGATGTTGGAACCTGTGGACGCAGATTGGCTTCTCAGTAAAAGACTTTTTTTTTTTGTTTTTTTTTTTCAAATTTAAATCTTGCAACGTCGAAACCCACAGAGGACAAATCAATCCGAGTGACAAGGATATGGTTTTCTTTGCGGTTTTCATCAATTACGTTCTAGTTTAAAGAAAGCTGATTTTTAGGGCAAATAACTTGGCTTGATTTTTATTTGCAGTTCTCATCAATTAGGTTTTAGTTTAAAGAATGCTGTGTTTTTTTTTGTTTTTGTTTTTTTGCTGCTAGCATGAAGATGATGAAAGTTAAATAAACGTTATCGTGAATAAATTAGCATTTTGGTTTCTGAAGTATGTATCCGACTTTTTTTTATTTGTTTAAGGCTCGGTACATAGTTTGCACAAATCACTAACGTTTTGTTTTTTCGTGTCCTTTACGATCTCAACGTTGGTCTTACGAGTAAGTAGCTTTGATCCCAGTAAAAGACGTTTTTTTTTCAAATTTAAATCTTGCAACGTCGAAGTCCACAGAAGACAAACCAATCCGAGTGACAAGGGTATGGTTTTATTTTCGGTTTTCATCAATTACGTTCTAGTTTAAAGAAAGCTGATTTTTTTTTACGGCCTAATAACTTAGCTTGATTTTATTTGCAGTTCTCATCAATTAGGTTTTAGTTTAAAGAATGCTGTGTTTTGTTCGTTTTTTTTTTTTTTTGGCTGCTAGCATGAAGATGATGAAAGTTAAATAAACATTATCGTGAATAAATTAGCATTTTGGTTTCAGAAGTGTGTATCTGACTTTTTTTTTTTATTAACACTGGCGATAGTAAGGGTCGACCTAGGATCTCTGTGTTACACTTTCAACTTTGAGAGCTTATAACTCCGTAAAAAGTAAACATTTTTAAACCAAATTTGGAATCTAGCCTTGACCAGTCAAGGCCTGTCTGCAGTCCAAAAATTGTGAAATTCGGGCGAGCCAAACCCGAGATACAGAGTGGGGCCAAATAGACAACTTCTTGTTCTTGTTCTGGGGATGTACCTTTCGTCTGTCCTCTCTACAGGTCAAACCATTTTTCCTATGAAGCCGGTTCTTAGCTCATTTTACAGGTATTGCTCTGTAGATGTGCCCTTTCCATAAGGCATTTTATAATTGGTCAAGTGGTTCAGGGGTTATGGAGCTCTAAACGACCAGATTGATTGTTTTACATTGTTTTAAACATTGTTATTATGCAACATTGCTAATTAACAAACGCCAGTTGCAAGACTGAAGATTAAAGGATTTGAAAGTAAAGGGTTTAACGAGCGTTAACCACTCCTGGTCATCTGCCCGAAGCCTTAAGGCCCTATGTCTGCAACAGCCAGATTCCCAGGCGGATTTGTTTCTATTGTTTCTATAAAGGATTTGTTTCTATTGTTAACAATGGCGATAGCCAGTGTCAGTAAGAGTCAGCCTTGGGTCTCTGTGTTAACCTCTCAGTTTTACAGTTTAGCTGCAATTCTAAAAGTAACACGAATTAATAAACAAAAACGGAACGTTAAATGTTTAGAGTAAGGGTCTAAAAGTCAAAACCTAGAAGGAACACGGAGAAGGTTTGACGGTAAGGGTCTAGGTGTAAAATTTTGTAAGAGGCTGGTAAGCATTAGACCCTTACTACCCGGTGGTCAGAAATAAATACATTTTCACGAAAAACTGGAAATCCTCCCATGTGATGATCCAGTGGTAGTATGGTACAGGTTTACTGCTTTACTGTATGTTGAAAATTATTTTTCGATTTAGTAACATTGCTGGGTATTCGCAGCAGAGAGCATAACTGGTTATCCTCTACCGTAAATCTACGAAATAAAAAAATTCTAAAGCATCAAAAGACACAAAATGCCAAACTTCACAAGTAAATTATGTTCTTAAAGTTCCATAACAATATTCTAAGAACAAAGAAAACCTGACACAATCGTTCATACACATTTTTTGTCCGAATAGAGCAGGACTATAAGCTAATCACCGGGTAGTAAGGGTCTAATGCTTACCAGCCTCTTACAAAATTTTACACCTAGACCCTTACTGTCAAACCTTGTCCGTGTTCCTTCTAGGTTTTGACTTTTAGATCCTTACTCTAAACATTTAACGTTCCGTTTTTGTTTAATAATTTGTTTAAGGCTCGATACACAGTTTTCACAAATCACTAACGTTTTGTTTTTTCGTGTCCTTTTTCGATCGCAACGTTGGTCTCACGAGTAAGTAGCTTTGATCTCAGCCAATGACTTGTTGATCTCAGTATTTTTTTTTCTGATTGGGCAATTTATTATAATAAAGAAACAGCACCTTTCAGTAATTGAGTTAAATAAAAGCCTACTGTTTATTTTGTTGCACCAGTAAGCTTTTATTTAACTCAATGGGCAATTTATTGTCGGGTCGGTACTGTTATTTAAATTTCATAAATTTTTGTCCAGCTGTACGAGATTTTCGCTCGTTTCTACCCAACAAGGACTAACGATAATGCCAGACTTGTCACCTTAAAATACCAATGAATTTCCACTTAATTTACCTGGCCCAATCGGTAAACTCGAGATAAAAATGTGAAAACTCCTTTAATTTCCTTGGCAATAGCACGCCTTTTTTTCATGCATGTTAAGACACAATTGCTGTTTTTTTTTTTTATAGCGGAGCAATATTTGTCAAAGACATCGAACGTAACTGTGCCATTTATCATGTTTACGAACCATGTTGAAAAAAAAACGTATTTTTGCATTAGTGATAATTTACCAGTGATAATTTACCAGTGATAATTTACCAGTGATAATTTATTATCCTATATAATTTTAATTTTATTCACTCTACGTGGGGTAATCACAACACAGTATTCTCTCTGCAATTATCGCAGCATTATAGCTTAATTTTAAGTGTAGTTAATTTTTCTTGGTTCTTAATTATCCATCTGATAAATACCTCGCAGAATAAATACTGATGCAATCCTATTTACGTTGCCTTTTTGGTCTTATATGCATGTCAGACTGCCTGAGCGGGGAATCCAAGCCAGGATCTTTAAATCAAAGGCCAAAGTCCTACCACTGAGCCATACTGACACAGCCGAAAAGTCCTGATTACAAAGATCCTGGGTTCGATTCCCCGCTCAGGCAGTCTGACATATAAGTCCAAAAGGCAACGTAAATAGGTTTGCATCCGTATTTATTGAACCAGTCTCAAGCCCATTGGCGTTCCGTCCCGTTTATACCCTGCAGAAGTGCAATGTGTTTTTCATTTCGGAGTATAATTCGTAAAAGAGAAAAATTATCAGTTTTAAAACAGGCTCTTGTGGTAAACTAATCACAGATTAATCAAACTTGTGCACGATATTACGCCTTTTAAACCATATGCTGAAATGGAGGAATGAACAGGCCCTGATGGAAATGATTTTTGCATTTTTTAAATAGGGGCAAGTCCAATGCAAATCCTTAACCCCGAAGGCATCCAGGACCACCCCCTTAGGTATTGACGAATCAGTGTAGCAAGATGTCAGCTTCTTCAGAATGACCAACAATCCAGAATTCCTCTATGGACCATTCCTAAAGCCAGGCCATAGGTTCAAGTGGTTGGGATGGGGGAATTCCCAACTCGCAATAAGGGTCTTTCGGAATTTGGTGGTTTTCTTTCCCGAAGATAACAGAATAAGTGTTTCTGTTAGTGTTTTGGTGTTGCTCTCAACAATGGTTTCGGTTTCGTCGAGGTAGTCGCCGAGACTGACGTGTTGGGCGCCGATCCAAATCGAGCGCGGATCAGGCACAGATCCAGAGGCAGCCGTTGGGAGCGATTGCCCCTCCTAAAACCTCTTAAAATAAACCACACCAGTAAGCAATTTTCAAAATCTTGACTTCGACTGCATAAAACTTGGTAGGCTAATGCGATTTCATATCGAAGCATAATTATTGTTTTACTAATGCTGTTTACAAAACGTACTCAGTTTTTAGAACAGCTGCAAATCTCTTTAAGACGAATTCACGCGTGGGCTTTCCTGCAAAGCGCTTTCTCGTCACGTTAGTAGAGCACGAGAAAGCCGTGCGAGGACTTTCTTTGCCTCAGTTCTTGACATGCAGCATCGAATAGGAAGGTGCACACATCTATAGAAAATAAATTTACGTCCAAAATTCGGAGTCACTGGTGGATTTAAAAATCACTGTTTACAGAGGGAAAACACGAATGGTTTTTGCAGATGGTCTTCAAATGGCCTAAAGGAATTAAAACGGGGAGTGGGGCAAGGCTTCCACCTCCCGGCCCCAAGAAATCTGAATCCGGGAAAGCTAGTGACGAATGGATAGGAAATTTGAAATCGCCCCTCCTAAAATTTCTTTGATTCACTGTTGCCCCAATATGTTACTGTACCGTAGTTAAGTCAGGACACAAGTTGAGATCACGGCACTTCAAGAAGGAAAAGACAAATCTTAGCGATGATGATAAATGAACAGTCCGAGTAGGGTGATGGTGATGCCAATGTAGGTGTATGGCTTTAGAAAACATAGATGAACATATTGATGAGTTAATAATTTGCTGAGCAAAGCGGGTCCTTAATACTCAAATGAATTTGGATTATTTCTGTCTTTTGTGTTTGTCTGTCTCGGATGCAACAACTTCTGCAATTTTGTAATTATTCTTGAAATTTAATGAGAAGGGAGGTTTGCCTACCTCAAATATTTGCCTACCTCAAATATTTTCGTGAATATTCGGGTTTTTCTGTCCTGTGTAGGGTTCGTTCATTTGCTCCAAGATGCACCATCCATTGGCATACTTTAGAAACTTTGCAAATTCGCCGATTGCTGTCGAGACAAGGCAACACACACCGAAGATTCCCTACGCATCGTTTTAAGTGACGTTTTCAGCGTTTTAGGTCAAAAATAAAGTACGGTATAGCATCTCTGGTTTGACAAGTGATTGTGATCTACAGAGCTCAGTTATGTGCCTTGTAATAATAATTTCAGCTGTTTCTTCTATTTGGGGCGGGCAAAGGTGGGTTGAGACCAAAGAAGTCCTAGACCTTCAGTCTTGTTCGCTACTTGTCTCGGTTTCATCTGTTTTGTTAACCTGTCTTGCCATGTCTCAAAACTGGAGACTTTTGAAAAGCACTAATTGGTATTAAAGCAGCGTCCCACCTCGATCTCTTGTACACGCCTGCCTCAGTAAGCATGGAAGTTTCCATGGATCTAATACCGATTTCGCATTGGTAAATTCAAGCGGCCAGGCCGGACTGGGGTGGGCCGGCCAGTGCCGATTGGGTCCACTGCTGGTCTGGCCGGCCCGTTTTCACGTTGGTAATTCCACAGCTCTCTGAGTACGATTTACAGCACTGCCACGTGTCGGTTTGTGGTACTTGACACGTTCCACTTTCTGCCGCTACACTGCAGCACCATTCTGAGTTAAGCGGCGCTGGCCAGCTCCGACCCTAATTTGATTTCGCGTTGGCTCTCGAAATACTGGCCTGGCCTAGGCCAGCCCGATTTCGCATTGGTTAATAAAACGTGCCCAGCCCTCCTTGGCACGGCCTGGGTCACTTGAATTTACCAATGCGAAATCGGTATAACTTGTAGCTGGGAGACAGCAATAAAGAAACTTGAAGTTGCGTCCATTCTTCGTAAGAAAGGTGCAGAATGTACAGCTGTAGCCATCCACTGGCGAACTAGAGAGGTGGAAAACAATATGCTTTGACGTCGTGATGGCTTTCTTGCTGGGTCATCAGAACTTCTCGACGAGATCCCTTTGCAAGGTCGTCGGTCTCCTGGATGCTGCGGCGGACCTTTGTCCCTATGGCAGATGGGGAATTAGCCCCATGCACTGGTACAGCAGAGGCAGAACCCTCCAAGATCCTTATCACGGTTGAGTTCACCGCCAGATGGGATGCCCACACCAACACCTTGGCCGCTGCTGGAATGTGGACTCAATACGAAAGGAAGCCCCACGTCAACATCCTGGAACTGCCAACAGTCCACCTTCCCATGCGTTACTTCCAAAATCACTTAAACGGCAAGACGATTCAAGTGCACAGCGACAGCATAACTGCAGTTGCCTATTGAACAAGGGAAGAGGGACCCACTCGAGGACCCCCTCCAGAAGGCAAGCCAAATCTTCCTCTTGAAAATCAAGATAACAACACTCTACATTACCGGGAACCGGCTTGTTCTGGCAAACGAGCTGTCCAGACAAGGCAAAGTGCCTACCACAGAGTGAACACTATAAAGACCTCTGTGCAAGAAGATCTTCACACTTTGGTGGACTAGGATGATCAACCTCTTTGCCAAAGCTCCAATCAACAGCTCCCGATTACGTGACCCTCAAGCCGGGGTGACAGACATTCAGACAGCGTTGGTACGCTCACATGTTTGCCTACATCTTCCCTCCTTTTGTCTTTCTACAACTTATCATGGAGAAGGTCGCAAAGACGGAAAGAACATTAGTCATCCTGGATTACCAGCCCAATAAAGGTACGTTCCTTTTCTAGAAGTTCCCCCCAAAACTGCCCATGGAGGATTTGCTCACCCAGAAGAAATGAACGGTCGTCCACCAAGCTCTGCCGGTTCTAAAACTTCATGCAAGGCTACAATCCTCCAGCTTCTCCAGGTAGGACTGCCTTACGGAGCAAGTTGCTAAACCACATCATCTGCTGTCTCAGAGAACCGACGCGTACGATCTGTGAAGGCAGGTCTATTCGGTGATATCATTGATGCAGTGGAAACTGTGGTTGGTGTACATGATACCCACGTAGTTAATCCCGTGTAGGTGGCATTCCACACCTCCCCTGCTACCTTGTGTAGATTGTTTTCAGAACACATGATATGTGTTTATGAATAAACGAATAGCACCAGTTGTGCACTGTTACTTCAGCTCGTTCAATTCCCTAGTCCTGGTCGTTACTAAGGAAAGTCTATTTCAGTTATGTGAAACCCATTTGTATTGACATGAAGGCAAATTTAGAGAATTGTTTGCATTATTAGGTTCCTGTAAGTTACTGCTATCCAATCACAGACCACAATTTTCTAATAGCCGATTTCAAATCCTACCTACAAAGTTACGAAATTCATCAAATTTATTCCACCCCTTTTCCTCGGTTACAAATGGTCAGGTAGAATCACGGGTTAATTATTTAAATCTGTTTATAAATATAAATGTGTGGAACTTTTTGTCACATGGTCTGCCCCTAAAGTAATACAATTCAAATGACGGCGAAATTACTGTTTGATCATAATATGCAAGGTCGACTTGCCTTACTATTTCCGGATAAGAGATGCACAGTTGAAGCAATGCAGCGTCAACAAATCCTGCTTTTATTTCGTTTTAGGAATTACTAAAATTAGGTTATCAAATTTTCGTGTGATAAGTTGCTTCTTCTGTAAATTGAAAGTTCTGTGTCGTCATAGTTTATTAGCAAAAAAAATAATAGATTATTTATTGTTCAATTAAAATAGAATGTCGATGTTGCAATTACTTACGTGGAGGGGCATAGTGATGTATTTCAACCCATCTAGTTGATATCCTACCTCACCATGTAGGTTGAGCTCCACACCAACCTTACCATCCTAAATAAAGTGCCGCCTGATCACATGACATGTGCTTAATATAAACGGGGACAGCACGATTTGTGCACTGTCACTAGTTGTTCAATTCCGTAGTGTGGGTCGTGGGTAGGCTCAGTTATGCAAGTCTCAACATAAACGAACCCAGACTGATTCCCTGACTCCAGCTCTAGTTCAGCTCACGGAGTTCCTGAACCACCTTTTTTCTTCTGGAGTGAATATATCCGCTGTCAAAAGTTTTTCGTTCGGCCATAAATTCGATATTTAAAGTTGTGGGACACACCTCTGTTGCTGAAGAGTAAAGAATAACCAGCCTCGTCAAAGCCTTCAGCATAGAAAGACCAGTCACTAGAAGGTATTTCCACAATAGAATCTCCCCTTAGTGTTGACGAGCCTCCTCAACCCTACAAGCCAGTGTCACAAGCTTCATTAAAACTCCTGACCCACAAGCAAGTCTTCCTGCTTGCCTTGGCTTCTAGGACACACTGCAGTGAGCTTCAAGCTCTTAATGTGGACGAGACTTCCACACCAAACTACAGGTCAGTGAGACTTCTGCACCAAGCTTCCTTCAGAGCAAAAGTCCACAGAAGCACTTGCAGGGGATGAAGACGAGAGACTGCAGTGCCCTGTCATAGCCCTACGCTTTCACCTTGATGCAACTAAGGATCCAAAGTAGAGAAAACACCGAACCGACTTATTCCTCCCTTACAGATCCAATACAGGACAAGCTACACCAGCCATGGTCACTTACTGAATCCGCTCTATAATTGAATTCACCTATAAGGACACAGTTGAATTCACCAACTCTGACAATGTCAAGAAAACCGCCCATGATATTTCAGCCGTCTCTGCCTCTTGGGCTGCTTAACAATCAAGCCGCATTAGCAGAAATTATTCAAGCTGCCTCATGGAAATGTGAGACCATCTTCACTTCAAACTACCTTCGAGACTGTCCTCCCAAGCCTCTGCTTTATCTTCTTTCAGACCACACTCTGTACACCAGAAAATTTAAAGCAACCGCAAGAAATCCGCTAACTAAACCAGGAGGTGACGATGCCAACTACCTTGCATCCAGTTCGTCGAAGTCTCAACCATGCAAAAATTTTATTGGGAAGGTATTCTTCAGGCTACCTCATGGAAATTTGAGTTCACTTCACACTACCTTTGGGACATATTGTTCGAAGCGGCTGCTTTGTCTTCTTACGTACATCTCTCTGTACACCAGAAGATTCAAGACATCGCAAGAAATCCAACTAAACCCAGTAGGTGACGATGGCAACTACCTGCCATTCAGTTTGTCAAAAGTCTCCCAGTCCAGTTTGCCATGCTGTTGGGGAGGTATTTTTCAGGCTGCCCCATAGAAGTGTGAGACCATTTCACTTCATACTACCTTCGAGACATGTCCTCCCAAGTGGCTGCTTTGTCTTCTTTCGGGTGACTCTCTGTACACCAGAAGGTTTTAGGCAACCGCAAGAAAGCCACCAACTAAACCCAGGAGGCAACGATGGCGACTGCCTGACATCCAGTTTATCAAAGTCTCAATCATGCACATATTTAATTGGGGAGGTATTCTTTAGGCTGCTCACGGAAGATTGACACCATCTTCACGTCACACTACCTTCGTGAATATCCGCACGAGTGACTGCTTTGTACGGCTGCCTTTGGACCATCTCCACGCACCAGAAAACGCAAGGCAACCACAAGAAATCCTCCAACTAAACCCAGGAGGCAACGCTGGCTAGTAACTGCCTACCATCCAGTTTGCTGTAGTCCCAATTGGGGCGGTAGTCTGGGATAAAAACTTATCCATCGAATACCTACCCAATTGCCGTCGTCATGGACCTCCAATTGGGGCAGTAGTCTGGGATAAAAACTTATCCATCGAATACCTACCCAATTGCCGTCCGCAACTGACCTTCTGCCTAGACAATAAATATGGCCGCCAACCTGTACAAGTGCGACACTTGAGGTGCCGGGATCTGGGTATCATTGGGTACTTGGGAGTGATAAAAGCAAGGATTTTTTTAAAACTCTTATCAGGATGTTCGTCTTAAAGCAGACTATATTTCACAAATTATATTGGCTATGTACGTACGTATCCAATACAATTTTTGCATTATTGTCTGTTTAAGACTAAAAGCCACCTTGGCCCCTAAAATCAAAGGTTACACTGTCCAGCTTAATTTTTAAAACTCGGAGGCTCTTAAAATGCGCAGGTTAAAAACACCCTTGATTTACCATTCCCCAGCTTGAATTGGTAAATCTTTTTTTATCCTGAGATTGTAAAAAGAGATTTACCAATTCAGGCTGGAAATGGTAAATCAAGTGAGTCTTAACCTACGCATTTTAAGAGACTGTGTTTTAAAAATTAAGCTGGTAACTGTAACCTTTGAATTTACGGGTCAGGTGGCACAAGGCTAGCACGACCGTCTCATAAGCCAAACATTCTGGGTTCAATCCTGGCCTTGGCCCACCCGTGTGCATTTGGGCACAGAATGGACCCCAGAAATACATTTGCACTCGTGTCGATCGTGATGTGTAAAAGATCCTAGGTATCTGGTATCTGTCCCCCTCTATCGAATTACCGTCCTTTTGCCTTTGAATTTATCTCGAAATTCGTTATTTTTAGTGATTTTAAATCTTTTTATCTCAAACAGACCCTTTTTCTAATTTAATTTCAGTTAGCCTAAATAAAGTATACAGAAACATGTGCGCTGCAGATGTAAAATTACATTTGTAATCTACGGGTAATGATTCTATATAAAACCAATATAACGCTATTTTAGCAATACCCGACTTAACATACGCCGGTCTGGTAAGAAGTTCTGTTGTCACACAGTTTCGTTAGTTGACATTGGCTATTTTTTTTGTAGCCCATGGTTTGATGCCGATAATTTTTCATCCACAGTACATGTAACATTTCATTTGTTACTGGTTGTTACTACATGACCGATCTTGCCTTCCCACCTTTGCTACCATGCCAAGAATAAACAAGCTCCCCCTTTTTCATTGATACCGTGCAAAGAATGAACATACTCTCCCTTTTCATTGCTGCTGGGAAAAGAATAAACATGCTCACCCTGTCGATTTAATTTACTGCATTCGGATTGGCTCAGTTGCATCCTTCTGATCTGTAACCCATCAAAAGCCAAACAAATATACTAACATTGCGTTAATTGCTCAATAAAACGAGCAATATAGATGTATACTATATATACACACATCTTATCTATCCACATTACACACAGTTTATCTATCCACATTGCATCCCGAAGTCCGTAGGACTTGTGTGGGGTGCATTATATTTCCATTATATTTTATTACACGTGAATGTAATTGTCAGTATACATTTATCCAACAGTAAATATAAGAAGCATAATAACATCATACTGATTCCTTGAAGCAGTATATTTCCAATACATACATTATCTCTTTATTAGTCAGCTTTTCATTTATTTTTTTTATTTTTTTAATAACCAGTTTTTTTTACTTCTTTCTTGATCTGTTTAAGTCCTGTCAGAAACATAGGGTTATTGGGTAGCTGATTAAAGGTCCAAGAAATGGAAGATAGCGTATTCCTCACTCCATAACAATTTTTTACTAAAGATATTTCAAATCGCAGACTTTTACTTGTTAGATATGTTGGTTGTTTTTACATCTTTTAACTTGTGTTCAGAATTAAAATAACTATTTGAGATTATTACATAATTCCTAAGATTTTTAACATTTAGTATTTCATGTTCTTGAAATAAGTCATTGGATTTTTTATTCATAACTCACTGGTTTAAACAAAGCTTTGTTTTGAATTCACTAGATTTTATCTACGAGATATGACGATGTTAAAGCGTAGAATTTTATCCCATATCTTACACTACTTGTTACTAAAGCGTAAAACGGTATGTGTTTGTTTTTACCTGCTAAGAATTGGTCTTAATTTATAAAAGATTGGTAGTAATTGTCGTAACTTTTTGATTAGGTAGTTGTCTATATACGGTTAAATTTCCATAAATTATCAATGAATATATGAATTATGTCCACACACACAAAAACCAATGCTTCTAAAAATGGATCTGCTATAGATGAAAAGAAGAAAAAAAAACAGTCGATACAAGTAACAAACAATATCGAGTTTTCCATTCCAACAAATAATCCACGCAAGTTGGGAAACGTAAGACCACAAACAATATTACTGGCATAAGTCGTGCCGTAATTTTAGTATCAGAATAGTTAGTGTCATACGTATCCCAGCTTGCATGGACACTTTTTTGGAATGGAAATCTTGTGGTTTTATTTCTAACGTTTCCTTTGAAGAAATTTTTTGTTTTTTACTTGTTAATTAGCATTAAAAACGTTTTACCACCTCATTGAGTTTGCAGTCGTGTGTTTTATGTTTGTCCGTGGCAAATGTTGCATAGTTCGAACTTCTATTTTGGCAACAGAAAAATACACAACTCCACTGTTTGCAACATTTAAACATTTTTTATTCTGTTTAGAAGAAAACATTTTTGTATAACGTGCAAATTCCACGAACGGAAAATGTACCTACGTAACCTATGATTTATAAATAATTTGACCAAGAATAAGAAAATAACATTTTAAATGAACTAACGTTAATCTTCACCACAGTGAAGGTTACCTCATTATTTTCACTGGCGTAAGGAATTCATTTTAAAAGAAACAATTTTTATATGTGTAAATTCCAAGGACGGAAAATATACATACGTAACATATGATTCATAATTAAGATTCTACAAAGAATAAGAAAATAACATTTTTTAATGAACTAACGTTGTTAATCTTCACCGCAGTGAAGGTTACCTCATTATTTTCACTGGTGTAAATAATTCATTTTAGAAGAAACAATTATTATATGATGTGCAAATGTGTCAGTATGGCTATGGTATGGTAGGACCTTGGCCTTTGATTTCAAAGGTCCCCGGTTAGATTCCCCGCTGAGGCAGTGTGACATATAAGTGCAAAAGGCAACGTAAATAGGTTTACATCCGTATTTATTATTCCATGAACGGAAAATGTATCTAAGCAACCTATGATTCATAATTCGACAAAGAATTAAGACAATAACAAACTGTCAGTAGTGAAAATAATGAGGTTTATCTTCATCTCAGTGAAGATTACCTTATTATTTTCACTGCTATAGGCTAAGTAACGATGCATTGATAATTTTTCTAAAAAACCTATTCTACAATAACGAATAAACAAAAAGTAATTTTACAATCGTGCTCTCTTAACAAGGCTTGTTTCCTTCCCCAGGACTACGCCTTTCTCAACGAGTTTGTGTTGCTAGATGTATAACTAACAATATTCATCTTTTTTTCTTTGTTAAAGGTTCTTGTGTACACGTAGGGACTCCATACTTATCTCCGTTTTAGCGATATTCATGGTGGCTGCCATTGCCATTACATTATCCATTGGTATACCCAAGATCCAAGAAAAAGAACGTCGGTTTTTACATGAAAGAAACAAAAGCCCTCTACGTAATATCAATAGCACAGCCTCTTTACCTAGTCCAATAGGCCGGAAGCTTGATCCATTACCTTCAACATCTCAACAAGCAGCTGTAACACCTAGTCCAGCCCACAGAACACGTCAAACACTACCAACACCAGTACAATCTAACCCAGTACCAGAAGACCCTACTTCAGCACTTGCCAGCCCTAATCCAACACCTGCTCCAGCAACTGCAAACCCTATTCCAGTACCTGCAGACCTTAACCAAGTCCCTGCAGAATCCAATCCAGTACTCGTAGACCATACTTCAGTGCCCGGAAATGTTACTTCAGCAATCACAGAACCTAATTCAGTAACCGCAGCACCAAATTTAGCACCTGAA
>JAHWFP010146836.1:0-15552 GCA_023313725.1 Lithobius niger
CACCTTCTAATCACATATATTCACCATAGTTCAGCAGCGTTTCACCACCGGTTTTTCTTCGCCGATCTATTGGCATAAAGTGTATAGCTAAGAGTGTATAGCTATAGCTCAGAGTGTATAGCTAAGACTTAGAATAGTCAAGACTTAGAATGGTCATGTTAGATATATTGGACTTAGTATAGTCAAGGTATAACATTGGACTTAGAATAGTCAAAGTATAATTGCAGGACTTAGAATAGTCAATGTAGATGTTGGAATACTAGAACTTAGGCCTAACACTGGCAAGGACGCATTAGCATCATCAGTAGTGTAGAGCCCCAGCCCCTTTAAGGTAAGAGTGCTTAAAATAGGGATTTAAGAGGGAGTTGCTAAACCCCACTAACACTAACCGATTAACATGAAATAAACATTACGTTTCGTTCAACAAATAAAACTTGTGTGTTCTCCCTTACTTGCATGCCGATTGTGATTATTGTAAAGCTGCAGTTGTCAGATATTATTATTATTGCCGGCCGGTGTTGAGCTCAGTCTCAACACAATATTCGTGTATTCTCCTGGGGGACTTCAATCTATGCACCGTGGATTGGAGCCGTGAATGGTAACATGACTGCCATCATAAATTATTTCTTGAACAAATCGCACCATTGGGTCTTTACCAATTGGTGGACAAGCCTACGCAGGGGAAAAATATTCTTGACCTCGTTTTCTGTGATGACGATAGGCTTGTCTTTGATTTGCATGTTGGGGCTCATTTCGGTAATAGTGACCACTCTGTCGTTACTTTCTCCTTAAATTGTCATAACTTGGAAACTGTTGACCGTAAAACTGCGTCGCACGAAAAATCATCCAACCGACTAAACTTTCAAACCCTAAGAGATTCGCTCCAGTATGTAAACTGGAATCGTTTAATTTTCGAAACACACACCGAAATTCACCATGTTTGGTCCTGCTTTCTTGAGATCATTAAGAACCACATGAAGCTTTGCTGTGAACCTCCAAATAAAAGGCAATTGGGCTGTAAAATTATATCAAATTTTATAAAGAAACTTCGTGCAAAGAAACTTAGGCTGTGGAAACAGCTAAAATTACATCCTAGCATCGAGAATCGTGCAATATATAATGAAGCTAGGAAACAGTACACGTGCTGTGTTGAGGGCTGGCATAGCACCTCTGAGAAGGCCGCGGTTCGAAGGGAGCCAATCAGCTTTGCTTAAATTATGTCGCCAGGTAACCTCAACTTCTAGGTCTATCCCACCCCTTAAGGATAGTTCTATGTACTTGACGGAGGCAATTGATAAAGCTGAACTTCTGAGTAAAGTCTTTGCTTCGAATAGCATCAGTGATGATGGGCATCAATGTGTACTGCAAAATGATATGATAGGCCCAAATTGTGTCTGCCTTGATGTTGTCCTCTCCAAATCGAAAATTACATATGCTCTCACTAAATTTAAGCCTAGTAAATCATGCAGACCTGATGGACTGTCGGCTTTTCTTCTCAAACAAATTGTTAACGAAATTAACCATCCACTCTCCGAAATTTTTAAGCTTTCCTATGGCAGCGGTAGCGTTCCGTCCATGTCGCGTACCGCCACAGTTTTTAAACACGTATCAGCCTCAGACCCACTAAACTATCGACCAATTGCCCTTACATGTGTGCCTGCAAACTCATGGAGTCCATTGTTAGAGATACTATTCTTCTCAATCTTGACAAATTTTCCCTTATTAGTCAAGACTAGCTTGGTTTTTTCCACTTCGGTCTTCAACACACCAACTTCTCACTGTCTTAGACCGTTGGATCTGTGTGCTTGATGGTGGGGTGCCTACAGACGTTGTTTACTTTGATTTTTAGAAGGCATTTGAGTCTGTAATACATCACAAACTTTTATCAAAACTGGCCGTATTTTTAGACAACTTCTTAAAACTACCGATCTTGCAAGATTTAAAAAATGTTTTCAATATGTTTTTATTTTTAATATGTTTTTGCTTTTAATATTTTGAAAATGTTTTTATGTATATTACAATTGCTCCTTTTAGTCATATAATTGGTTGTATGTATCTTATTTCTCTTTTATCTAAAGTATGAGTATTATCCTTTTAATGCTGGACAGGTGTTAGCGGAACCTAACAGTTTCTTCCTGTTTTCCATTTTTCTCGTTATGGAAATAAATATCTTTACTTACTTTACTTACCCATTATGGCATTACAGGGAATGTAAAACACTGGATGACAGCATTTCTTCAAAATAGATCTCAACAGGTGAAAATTGATAATACGTTATCTATAATACGTTATTGATAATACGTTCCTGTACCTTGTGGAGTGCCACAAGGATCGGTCTTGGGGCCGCTGTTGTTCGTTATTTTTCTTAACGCCCTTAAATTTGCTAACCTGGAAGTATACGGCGTAAAGTTTGCTGATGACATTAAGGTTGGAACTGAAATTGTCGGGCCCTCATGCTCCCAAGCGTTGGATTGTAAAATACGAAACGTGTCATCCAGGGCAAACCATTGGATTGGCAATTGCCACTTTCGTCTACAAAATGTTTTACTTTCCATATTGGTATGTAAAATCTTTGCCCGGACTATTTTGATGACACCCTGACACTTAAATTGGTTGAAGAAGTAAAGGACCTTGGAGTGTGGTTTACGAAAAACTTGAAGTCCTCGCTCCACTGCCAGAAAATCTCCACACTTATGTACGGCGGTAATCACACTAAAATTTTGGCTTTTAAGGTGTTTGTGAGACCTTTGCTCGAATATGCTACCCCTGTTTGGTCTCCGAACTTACTGGGCGACATCGACTTCATTCAATCAGTACAACGTAGATTCATGAAGTGCCTCCACGGCTTGAGGGATTTAACATACTGTGAGTGTCTGACTCTGACTGGGCTTGAATATCTTGAGCTACGACGAATTAAATTTAACTTAGTCCTCACTGATAAAATAATGCATGGAATGTTAAAAGTGGACCTACCCTTTTCGAACCTGTTCAAGGATGGTCACCGCGGCCATAGTTGGAAGCTTGCAGCCCAGACTACACGTACATCTACCTCGTCTAAATTTTTTTTCGGTTAGGGTTGTGAAAATTTGGAACGCCCTTAAGGCAACAACGGTCAACCAGGCCACGGTGCTTGGTTTATGTCGAATGCTAAAGCAGGAAAATATCCAAAACTTCTTGAAGCGACTATTTACAACCTAGTTAAAAACTCGGCTTGGTATTAGTGGCTCGACACCATTCCGCAGACCACCCATGTTTAAGTGGGAAATTTATTTATTTATTTATTATAACATAAACTAGCATAACTCAGTATAGCTGTTTTACACTAAGTTTACAACCTATGCCAGTTGTAAACTTAGTGTAAAACAACTATACTGAGTTATGCTAGGACCAAACATGCGTCACAATTACAAAAATTACAAATGTAATGAAGAATGGTGTAAAAGAAAGTGACCGGCGTAGGACCAAACACGTGTCACGAATTCTAAAACCATTAATCAAATAAAAAAGTGACCGGCATAGGACCAAACATGCGTCACAATTATAAAATTAAAACTATAATGCAAATTGTTAGTTTAAAAAAAAAGTGACTGGCGTAGGACCAAACACGTGTCACAAATTATAAGAATTACTAGTTGTGCCCGTTTGCATGCTGCGCCTCCCTCCAGGTGTTTGGTCTTTGGTTTTAAATTTATCAAACCAAAGACCGAACATGTGAATGGCTCCTACATATGCCCTCTTCCCCACAATTACTTTAACCCCCGATCCCCACACTCTTGCTCCCTCCCCCATACATGCTTGCCCGCCTCCCCCACCCCAAAACCGAAGACCGAACATGTGAATGGCTCCCAAATGTGCCCCCTCCCACAATTACTTTAACCCCCACACTGCTGCCCTCTCCTGGATACGCATACGTGTCCCCCATACACACTTGCCACCTCCCCCTCCCCGAAAATGTCGCCCGTGACATTCTCCCTTTGGTGCAGCCCCAGAAAAGTTGCTGGTGTGTGTTTGACTGAAGGCTAAAAAACCTATCACTGAGAAATCCAGCTTTCAGTAAGTAAATAATCCCATGTTTAAGTTAATCCTAAGAAACAATTAATTCGGTACCGTGTATTGTCCCCACCACACGCACTTGTCTTGGCCCCCTCTCCCCTACCCCTCGAAAACGCCACCCCGTGACATTTCCCCTTTGGTGCAGCCCCGGAAAAGTCGCATGCGTATGTTTGACTGAAGGCCAAAAAAAAGCCCTATCACTGAGAAATCCAGCATTCAGAAATCAGAAAGCAAGTAACCGTATGTTTCAGTTAGTCCTTTGAAACAATTCACCTCGGTACCATGCATTACTAAATTGCTGCAACAACGATTGTTGCCGCCCACTTAAAAACAATTCAACTCCTTTCTGGAAGTTAACATTTATGAAATAAATGCGCCGTTCTATCGTATCAGGCTGCCAATTTCGAGGTGGGCCTCGAAATTAAGAACCAATCGTCGTTTGGTTTAAAGTTGTCTGGTTTATACCACACGCCATGGCTGTTTGATGTGACGTGCATATCACGTGACTGGGCTAGTCCAATCAGACGGCCAAACAGCCGTTGTTCTCGTTCGTCATTGGCTAACTCATGGTGACGTCACGGCAAACAGCCATTGCGCATCGTTTAGTAGACACGGATTGTTTTTTTGTTTTTTTTAGCTCAAACGCCGACAATGGCACATTTCACGCGACTAAAACTTTGTTGCCGCTTTGGTACCACTACAATCGCCAAAATATGATCCAAATTACAGTGCAGCAGCCATCTTTCGAAGACTTTGGAAAAAGTGTTATAATCCGAACTTGTAGTCCAAGGCTGTCAACAGACGGCGCCATGGCAGGTTTGGTAAGTGGTGCCATCTGTTGACGTTGGAAAAGTGTCCAAACTAGAATTTGAAGGCAAATCCCGTCAACAGATGGCACTACAGGGTGAGGTACTTGATTGTACGACGGAATGGCAGGCTGGTGCACTCGGCTGCTGCTGCCTATTATATATGCAGTTTAATAAAATAAGGTGACCGGCATAGGACCAACATGCGTCACAGTTAATAAATTAAAATAAAGTGACCGGCGTAGGACCAAACACGCGTCACAAGTACGAAAATAGTACGTTAAGTTAGAAAAGTGAGCGGCGTAGGACCACACATGCGTCACAATTACGAATTGAAAATATTATGAAAATTATAAATTGGAAAGTGACCGGCGTATGACCAAACACGCGTCACAAAATTAAAAACAGTCATACTGTTATATTTAAAATTTTGCGAGTTGGTAAGGAGGCAACATGATAAGTACATTTATTTATGTACTTGTTTTTTCCCCTGCATTCTAAAAAAGGAGGTCATTGGTCTCAGAATAAGGATGAGTCACAAACTTGGTCGAGGACTGTTGCCAAATGATGGAGAAAGCTGGAACCATCAAAACCATCCTATTGCAGTAAAATGGGCACAGGAATTATCAAGAAAGTAAAGAATTACCAGGAGAATAAAGAAGCAAGGGAAGTACAAGACTTCTCCAAGCATGGAACGGAGAAGATCACGACACGGGAAAACAAGATGGAGGGAAGAGAAGAATTCTTCAAAGAAAGATCCTCCTCCCCCCATCAGAATTTACGAAGTTTCCTATATGACTTGGTTCGATTATCTTATAGATAGTGACTCGAAATTGGTTGAAAGTAAAATTTTATGAGTAAATGTGTGTTCATAAGTTTCACGACATGGATTGTGTGCATATGAACTGGTACAGGTTATTTTACATAAAAGAAAGAATAAGCCATGAAAAAAATAATAGGTTTTTTCTGGTATCCGATCTTTGGATTGGAAATTAGGGAGTATGCACATAATACATGGAGTGGTGCGGCCTAATTTATAAAGTTTAGTTGGATGTCACCTAAGCCCTAGTTTAGTCGAGGACAATGTTAACGATTAATTAGTTAATTAATCATGTAATTAATAAAAAATTATAAATATTAATATTAATCAAAATCACATTAATATATTACATATTAATCAAACTTCTAGCACACAGAAATCCTTACTTTATTAATCACATAATTGAAGTCCTCTCTCCAGCAAAACTAAAACTATTAATTTCTCCGTTTCTATTCAATATATTTCGACCAAACTTGGTAAGATAGTAGATAGCAACTTTTCCCAACTTTATACCAACTCTTATGCTATTCCGTGCAAGAATAAACGTACGGAGCCACACGGAAATTGCACATGCTCAGACCTCAACATCCTAATATAAGTATCATTCTGATTTATATAGAATTATAATAACGTTAACTGAATGTAAAAGTTATCTACATCAGCTAGAAATTAGCCTATATATATATATATATATATATATATATATATATATATATATATTCCATGAATCAGTTATCCAACCTGGCCCCAAACCCTGAATTATATTGGTGAATGTGAAATTATCGATATATTACTGAATTATTAATATTCATTTATTCCTGGAACGATAAATAGCAGGACTGTTGTAAAACCAATCACGTATTAAATCTGGCCGTAAAGAAAAATTACTATCATCATTATTGAGTCTATATATTTTAAGATAGAATATTAGTGAATTATAGAATATTGGTCATTCTTGACTTATGGCTTATAGCTGGTAAAATAGGCCAACATAAACCATAACACTCGTAAATGATTTTTGTCGTAATTCAATTTACACTGACTTGACAATTAATCACTCAATTATTCTCAATGGCTCACGTTATATCTTAGTGCAAAGGAAGTTTTTTCACTTACCGTCACATAGTAGTTTAGTGGCGTTCAGTTTCCTATGTGATTACGGCTGATGTCCCTCCGTGGCTCAAAGATTAGATCTTGCGTCTTTTAAGCTTAAGAGCATCTGCTCACAATTTTAACTTTCGGTTACTTCAAAACTTTAAACAATCGTAGCTGCTCTTAACTGCTTGACTGTGAGATAAAAGGTGGGATTTCACACAGTAAAGAGAGCCTAGTGGACCGACTTGTCCACGGACTTTGGAATACAACCAAGTTGCTTTCGACAAGCTGGCAATAGACCATATACTACATTGCTGTAGGGTCGATGGTGATATACAATTGCTGACAAGAAAGTGCCAGAATATAATGTGTTTCAACTCTTTGCCCACTGGATGCCCTGAAGGTAAGTTTTGGACCAAATTATATTAATTTCGTTATTCCCCGTCCTATGACACACATGTGAACATAGAGAAGGGGCGTGACTCAAACTAGGTGAACAAGTATTTTTTGTACATTGATTCGTCTAAAATTGAGGGCGAAAGTCCTCACGTGACTATGGGTGGGATTTGGTATATTACACAATGCTTTTAAGCAACTAAGTAAATGGTACAAGGGTCGTTTTTTATTTAATGGGGGAAAGGGGAGAGAGAAGTATAGCCAACCAGGCCCCGAGATAAGATAAGGACCCCGCTCCCCTATTGTGTAAGTGTTAATCCGATGACGTCATCGTTAATCCTCTAGGTAGTCATGGTAAATTTTTCGGAATTGAGAAAGAAGATGTTGACCTGCACCCCTGTGACGTCATGAAGGTGGGTGCCATCTTGGATTCTTGGGCGCCATTTTTTCTTTCCTTTCTTTCCTCCTATTCATCCGCCATTTTTTATTTTCCTTCATTTCTTCTTTTCTTTTCTATTTTATTAAATTGTATTTGAATCAGTTGAAAAATTTTTTTCTCGGCTGTGTTAAGATTCAAACCAGCGTCGGCTGGCTTACCAGACGAGTTGGTGACTAACGCCTTTGCCCATGGACCACGAAGACAAGTTAGTTAGAAGGGTTGAGTTGTTGGTGTTAAAGATAAGATTGGAGTTGAAGGAGATGACATCACACGCTATTGAGTTTTTAGAGGAAGTTGACAATAAAAAAATTATCAGCGGGACTATTAATTAAAAATAAATAAGTAAGCCTCTCTATAGTGTGTCAGACAATAATAAAGATGAGCCATTACATCTAAAGATGGCCCCCTCCCCACCCCCTACCTTAAAAAAGAAATTTACCTAACTAGCAGTCTTTTAAAGATGGTCTCCCCACCCCCTCCCCACCCCTACCTTTAAAAAGTTTCACCTAAATAGCAGCCTTTTAAAAGATGGTTCCCTTCCCACCCCACTACCTTAAAAAAGAAAATTACCTAAATAACGATGGCCATCTCCCCCACTCCTACTTTTAAAAAGTTTCACCTAAATAGCAGTCTTTTAAAGATGATCCATTACATCTAAAGATGTTCCCCTCCCCCACCCCTACTTTAAAAAAATTACCTAAATAGCAGCCTTGGTCCCCTTTCCACCCCACTACCTTTAAAAATTCCTTTACCTAAATAGATGTCTTTTAAAGATGGTCCATTACATCTAAAGATGAACCCCAAAACTCTTGCCTCTAAAGTTAAGAAATAAAATATTATTTATTTTATGGCACAGTCCTTTAATTATCCTAACTGTTGCTAAAGTCTGTGAAAAGATGCAGTTATTATTTTTGTTTTAAGTTGTGCCAAGAAACTTGGCTTTTAAAATCCCCCTCCCTCCCCTTTATCAGATAACGATAGGGGTGGGCTGGCGTTGTTGCTAAGAGGGGTGACTAGGGGAGTTGCAGGTGGTGAGCCAGGCGTGTCTGTGCATGAAAATTTACACAAGTGGGTACTATGGAAGAAACTCCCCTCCCCCTACCCCTACCCACAGCTAAACGATTCTTACCTGTAAAACCAAAATCCACATTACCCTTGCTAAAACTTAAAAAAAAAATTATGGCATACTCCTTTAAAAGCAAAAAAAAAAGAATCATGTCTTTTAAATTTATTCTTACTGTAACACTTTAAAATTGAATACTGGGGGGGAAAAAGATGCATTTTATTTATTTTCTGTTTTAAGCTGCACCAGGAAGTTGACTCCTCTCCTCTCTATCAAAGTAAGAATCTAAGAATACAAAAGGAGGGTGGCCAGTCATTGGGATATCCCCCTTCAAGTGCACCTGACCCCTTGGCAACATGTACGGACAGCTGACCTAAAGTTGAGTTGTAATTTAAAAGGAATAATCCAAAAACAAGAAATACATTTTAGGATGGTAATAAAAAATACTCAACAGACAAACAGAGAGATTCACTGACAGACTGTAACAAATAAAAAATTAAATTATAATAAATAAAAAAAAAACAATGACAATTAGCTAGCAGTCATCTAAAGATTCCCCCTCCCCCTCCCCACCCCTAGCTTAAAAAAAGCTTACCTAAGTGACATTTATCTAAAGATGTCTCCCTCCCCAACCCCTTCCCTCCCCTACCAAACTAGCATTCATCTAAAGAAATAGATGAAGAAAGAAATAATTATTATTCCACAGTCTTTGCAAAATTCTATGACCCTTTAAGAGTGATTACTGGAGAAAAAAATATTGTATTTTATTATTTAGTCCAAGAAGTTGGCTTTAAAAATCCACCGTACACATGTATGTTTTTTACAAGTTATATTCTTGTTAAACTTTTATTTCTAGAGGGAAACAAAACAAATTCTCGTGTAGGCATCCTTGAGCAAAAACCTTTATTGGCCGAGAGAGATCGATGCTTTTCGTTGAAAACTCGAAATCGGAATAGGCGTTCGACATAAAGTCGTAAGACGTACGAGAAGGCCGTCTATGAAGATTTGCAGAGCTATTCGATGGCCACAGACCCGTCCCAAACAAACAAACAAATAAAGTACATCGTAGATTCGTATGGGGCAACAATGATAAAAATTTTTACAGGAAATGTCACTGGCCTCACACATGTTTTATTATTGCACACACTATTCACTACGTGTGCTCTTACGATGTGCGCATAAAAAAAAGCAATCAATCGTAAATAAACTGTTTTTGTTGGTTAATGATTTTGTCTGTTGTAAAAAAATGGAGATGGAAGA
This sequence comes from Lithobius niger, assembly GCA_023313725.1. NCBI lineage: Eukaryota > Metazoa > Arthropoda > Chilopoda > Lithobiomorpha > Lithobiidae > Lithobius > Lithobius niger. The sequence goes on from JAHWFP010146836.1 coordinate 9,933, forward strand.
TTTTATTATATACTAGTTGTGATCGTGTCGAAACTGGCATGTGTAAAGTTTGTTTATCGTAAGTGTGCATGGCAAAGGTGGCAGTGCATATATAAAAGCAATCAATCGTAAATAAACTGTTTTTGTTGGTTAATGATAGTGGCTGTTGAAAAAAAAAACTGGAGATGAAAGATTTTATTATACAGTAGACTGTTGTGATTGTGTCGAAAGGGGCATGTGTAAAGTTTGTTTTTATCCCAACTGTGCATGGCAAAGGTGACATGCGTGTGTTAATAGCATAATTTTACAACGAATTTTTTAAAATTTGTAGTTAACAACAACTACAAACTGTGGCAGCGTTGTTGATGTAACACATATAAAAATGAAAAGTCTTTAGGTTACGATATCGTTTGTTGTGTTCGTGACGATTAGTTAACCTGCAGCAAAAAGGCAAACTTTTTTTCCAAGTAAGTGGGAGAAAAAAACTTCCGGTTCCGTTTGTATATTAATAAAATCTGTAGCTGTGAGAATCATTCGTTGATTGAGATTCGTACATTGTCATCATGCCCCGTTTCATTTTGCCGATCATAAGCGTGAGATAGATCGGTTTATTAGATTTGTATTTATGGCCGTGATGTTAGTCCTTGCTGCTATTAATTTTATTCGCACGAACCATATCAGTTCTCAATGTAATTTCACAGCCAACGACACATTAGGTGGTTGACTTTGCATGTTTTTCTTTCAATCTGTATCCAATCTGTAAGAGAAGGCGTCTCAATTTTAACGAAGCTTAAAATATTCGTCAAAACCAAACTGAAACAGTAAAGGATTTTGATGACGTGACCGGTTCAAACTGGGGCTCAACAGCGCGGCCGATCAACGAAAATGACGGGTATTTCCCTGATGGGCATCCAGTCTTTGTAACGCAAAGTCGTAAAGGGAAAAAATGTATTATAGTGCGGAATCTACCCAAAAACAATTGCGTGTGTCTAAAACCAGAGGGGATGAAACTTTCTACCAAGGAATGGCAGAAACTCTCAGCACCTAAATTTGTTCAGTGGGTCTTTTACTCGATTCAAAAGTGCATTAATATGAGTGGTATTTACGACGGGCTAGTCTGGGGTGGTAAACCGACCGAATTAAAAAGTTTTTTAATTACTGAAAATGGTGAACACTGGACGTCATTGGGGAGTAACAATTATTCGTTTTGGGTATGTGTGAAAATGATTGATGGTGATTCTAGCATGTGTTTACGACGAAAATACGAAGGGTTAATTTGTCGTCTTCAGAATGGGAAGATTTAGTTGAAGAAATACATACAATGAATGCTCGTTTTGGTCAATTTAGATAAGTTGTTGGTATATTTTTTTTGGGGTAGCTGACAAACATGTAATGACATGTCATACACGTTAGAATCTATGATTGACCAACCACGGTGTTACGGAACAAGATGACTTCGGTTAAAATTAGGATGACATGGCATGTCATGCCTGTACATGTTAGATGCGATCCATGAAGTTAAATGACCAGTTAGTGTGTTACGGAACAAGATGGCAGGTGTTGGAATTGACAATCAGAACGCTCGTTGGAAAATGACTGAGTTTTTTTTTTGTAAAAAATACAAGTTTTATATTATCATCAGATGGAGCAACCTTATATTATTATTATTATTATTATTATTATTAAAATGAATTTTCAGTCTGAATACACCGCAGTCTCACACTTCAAACAAGATTTTTCATTAAAAACTTATGAGTCGGATGTATCCACTGGCTTAACATATAGGCCTACTCTTTATAAAACACAATTTCATTGGTATTCACTGAGGCTACCAAACTTGTGACACTTTCACACGGTCGCACAAATTGGATTTTATATAATTGTAACATGAATATTGATTCTTAATGCCTGAATGGTGATATAAATGATAATGTAATAATCGGGACTTTTAGGCTATGCCGAAAAAATTCAATTGGAATACTTTAATTAAAAAAAATTTTGCAAGTTTAAAAATAAGTTCTGAATAACTAGCCCCTGCTATGCTTTGATTATCAACAAGTTTACAGTCTATTTTAAATTCAGTTTGGTTGCAGTGAAAAAAATATTTACATTCATTAAAAAAAACACAAGTTAAAAAAGTTAGGAATAAAAATTTAAAAAGGATTTGTTTACAAGTTCGAAAAAATGTTTGTTTACAAGTTTTTAAAAATAAATTCTACTTACAAATTTAAAAAAAAGTTTCAAAAAGTTTCAAAAAAAAATTTTGCGTAAGTTAAAAAAAGTTAAGTTACTATTTTTAAAAAAGTTTGTTGTGAAAGTTAAGTTGAAATTAATCACACCAAAAAAGTTTGTTGTGAAAGTTTGTTTGCAAGTTTAAAAAAAAATTGCACAAGTTAAATAAAGCTTTTTTTTGCAAAAAAGTTAAGTTACAAATTTAAAAAAAGTTTGAAAAGTTTCAAAAAAAATTTTGCACAGGTTAAAAAAGTTAAGTTACTAATTTTTTAAAAAGCTTGTTGCGAAATTTAAGTTAAAAATTAAATCATGTACAAAAATAATTTACACCAAATAAAAAAAGTATTGCTTACAAGTTTGTTTGCAAGTTTTGAAAAAAAAATTGCAAATTTTAAATAAAGTTTTCTTACAAAAAAAGGTACAAATTTAAAAAAATTTGCACAAGTTGAAAAATGAAAATGTATACAATAAAAAAACATAGCCAGTGAAAAACATAGCCAGCAAAAACATACCCAGCGAAAACATACCCAGCAAAAAACACAGCCAATGAAAACATAGCCAGTGAAAACAGCCAGCAAAAACATTGCCAGCGAACAAATATAACAACTGAAAAAAACTTAGCCAGCTAAAATACACATTCCCATGACAGGTGAGAGTAGCTGTAGATAATTTAAGTAAAACAATAATAAGACAGATAGTTTCAAATTTAATCATTTTTTCATTGACATAAGGGGTAATTTGCAGTTTTCTTATAGATTCTAACAATTATGAAAGATAAACTTTTGAGTAACCATACAAAGCTACTCACTATAGTTTTATTTTTTCATAGGGTTCAAGTTAAGTGTCATTAGTCTCATCAAATCGTCAAGTGATGGCGTGCTTTCAACTAGTTGATTCCCAACTTGGATGTTGTTTGGATTTCTTCTGCATGTTATAAAAATGTTTTTAAAAAATGTATTGGTCGAACCATAGTTGATTAAGTCAACTTATTTAGTTTTGTAATAAAAATATTATCCTACAGTCAGCTGACGGAGCATTGCATAATGAATCATTGTTGGCATGAAAGGTAAACACTAGCAGTAAAAAAAAAGTGCATGATGGAATATTTTTATCATGTTGACAAATTAGTGAGTTGACTCGGACAAGAAACTTTAGTTTGTTTTAAACAAGTATGGTTCGTAAACGAGTAAGAAAGGTAACGAAAAAATATATTGTCTGCTAAGTAACTGAAAATTGACAATGTCAGCCTAGGTGATAAAGACACAAACTTTGTCAGAAAATGACGTATGCATGGCACTAGTATGAAAAGTGAGAAACCACAAGTGTCGAAAATAAAAAATTAAATTAAAATTTATATTATCATCAGATGGAGCAACCTTGTATTATTATTATTATTATTATTATTATTAGACACCATAGACACCATAGAAGAAAATGACATAGTTTTGGTGAGTTAATCTCGTGAAGAACAGTGCAAATACAGTGATTTTATTTGAGGCAAAATGATCAGATTTCGTGTTGTCATAAGGAAGCCATAAAAATCAGGGAGCGTTTGATTTGCATTCGAAAAAGAAAAAGTGTACAAAAAGTTCAATAAGTGTGAAACCGGATTGAACCTAAGTGACCCAGACTGAAACCAAGAGAACCAAAATAAAACAAAGTGAAATGTTGAACATCTTTTTGGTCTTACACTGAAAGTATTGTAGAAAAATGGAAAATAAGACTGAAGATAAAATATACTATAAACTGACTAAATAGTACATTTGAAAAAAAATACTATGTCAAGATGCCAGGGAGGTTGCGAGGGGAAATTAGGGAACCAAGGAGATTGGGTTACATGTGGTGTATGTAACTTAAAATATTGCTATAAATGTGCAGGCCTGAAGCAAAACACGTGGAAAGCTATGAATGATGAGAAGAAAGCCCAGTGGAAATGTAAACAGAAATGCAGACAAGCAAGAACATTTTCAGAATCAAACGAAAATACAGATGAAAATGAAAAAAGGGAAGATGACAAAATACCATCAGACAAGGAAGACGATGAAGAAAAAAATGAAGAGACAGAACAGCAAAAGAGGGAATACAGGAAAAGAATGGAAAGAAAAATTGACTTACTTATCACGAAAATTGATAAAAAAGCATGGAGCTAGAAGACTTTAAGAAAACTATCGAATTTTTGAGTGAAGAGCAAAAAGATCTAAAAAAGGAAAACCAGGATTTGAAAAACAGGATACATGAAATCGAAATAAAATTACAAGACCTTGCAAATAAAGATGTAAGATATAGTGCAATAGAAAAAAAAATGGGAGAAATGCAAAGAAGTATAGCTGACAAAGAACAATACGAAAGAAACAGAAACTTGGAAATCGGTCAGCTTGATTGGCTAGAACATGAAAATATTGAACAGGTGATAGAAAATGTAGCAAGAAACTTCAACATACCATATAACGCCAGTGAAATTGAAATAGCACACAGAATACCTAATAGAAACAAAGAAAAACCAAGTACCGTGATAATTCAATTTAAAAATAGAGAAAGCAGAAACAGATGGTTAGAACAGAAGAAACGAATTGTAACGAATGACAATGTATATAGGAATGGGAACAGAAAACGTATCTATTTAAATGAGAATATGACACCGAACACAAAACGACTTTTTTGGATGACAAAGAACTACGCAGCTGAAAATGACTACAAATACGTTTGGTTTAAAAACGGAAAAATAATGATGAGAAAAAACTCTGATACACAAGAAGTGAAAATAGTACATGATGAAAATGATTTAGTGACAAGTGAAGAACCTTCGAGTACGTAAATAAGATCTTTAGTGAAAAAGAACAGGTGGGAGTTCAAATTGCAGAAGATGTAAAGAACAATGAAAATGTGAAATTGTTACATTTAAACATAAGATCTCTAAGACTGAATTGGGATATTTTTATACAAAGTATTGTGAATCTAAATATTGACTGGGAACTGATCATATTAACTGAAATTAATATAAAAAAAGATGAAACTGATTACTATAAATTGAAAGGATATGATAAACTAGTGATTACAAGAGAAAATACATCCAGAGGTGGTGGTTTGATGGTGTTCGTAAAAACAAATTTTGATTTAACTTACAATAAAATAGATCAGGAAGAAAATTGCATTCTTGAGATAGAAATACATGATAAAATAAATAAAATCCAAGATATGCAAATTGTGGTAATATATAGAAAACCAACATCAAGTAAAAAAGTTTTTTCAAAATCTTTAAAAGAGATATTAGAGAAAAATGGAGAAAATAGTGTACATCAGATTATTATTGGTGATATGAATATCGACATACTTGAAAAAAGTGAAGACTGTGAAGATAATCATGACCAACTAGCTATAGATTACTATGAAAACATATTAGCAGAATTAG
>JAHWFP010146836.1:27717-100428 GCA_023313725.1 Lithobius niger
CACTCCTTTGAAGGGCCGAACCATTCGGAACTTGGCGGCCCCTTTTACAAGTTTTGGTTTTTGATATGATATCACTCCTTTTTTTAAAATTGTGTATTGACTCAACTCCACTACCGTGCAGATGAGTAATAAAGTGACACGTCAACAAGAAATTGGTTTTCAACAATTTGCTACTATCTTTTGCCTATAGGCCGAACCATTCTCAACTTAGTCACCTCTTTATTGGCTTTTGGTTTGGTTTTAATTTTGTTGTAATTTATTGTATTTAGTTATTTTGGTGTGTTGATATCACTCCTTTGAAGGGCCGAACCACTCTCAACTTGGTGGCCTCCTTACCAGTTTTTGGCTTTGTTTATTTTGCTTTGTTTTTACACTTGATTTATTTTTCGTGAATTGGACGTGAATACCATTTCTTTGCAACGTTGTTTAGATTTATCGCGATACACGAGTGTGTGCCTAGGCACGTACGTCATATACACGTTCTCATTGTCGGAAATTTGGCCGTCCAATGAGAGACGATGCCGATACTACTAACAATGGTTATAACAATATTTTCGTACCCACGCGCCCTCCCACGCCATCCCTGTTACGCCCCCAGGTTCCAAACCATAAAAGGTACGCAGTTCGTATTGTAGTGCACCCATTCGTCCAATTTCATAGCTGGAAGCCTTCCCGTTATCTCGGAATCGATGAATAATCACCCTATGGGATTTAACATGGGGATGAGCGGACTAGCTATCTACCTAGCTAGAGTAACACATTTTCAACGTTATTGAGGGGCAGATTTTGCATTGAAAGCAGCATAGCTGACATTCAAACACGAGTATATTTTTGTCAGGTGGGTCATTGCTCTCGATTTCATCACAATTTAAGCTTTTGTACCGCATTATTATTTTTCCCCAAGTACCTGAAATGTGCCCAACTATGCTTCAAGATATAAGACACTGACGCAATGGCGTCGCGCTACAATGGTTTACAACCTCGACAATAGAGTCATTCGGATATTCGCGAGCCGCCATCTTTGAAGGGTCAAGCGAGGTGACATACAACTGATTTACGTACTAAAATAGGCTTTGAAGAGGTGGCGCAAAACCCTACATTTTACGGTAAACTATTTTTACAATATTCTTTAAATCTTTATTCCAAACCTTAACTCGGTCGTACAAATAATGTAAACGCGAAAAGGTACGTATTATTATTGTTTTGGAATTTTTTTCGTCAGTCTGTCAGACGCTCGCAGATAGTAAGCACTGCTGAAAACCTCATACACAAATTTAAATTTTGCATCGTTGTATAATTCACCTTGTAATTAAGAAGTATGAATAGACTAAAAGGAGTTATTAAAGAAAAAAATATTATTTCGGTTGAGTTATCTTCTAATATACATATTGACTTTGAATAGCGCTAACTATTACTGCCTGCCGGCTGTCGTTTTCCATGCGTTTGCGTGCGCATGCGCAAGTTGCCGAGAGACACGAGCGCTCGCTGACGACAACAGAAAGGTATCGGTAATAGGTAGCACTATTCAAAAGCAACATTGGGATAAACATTAGATGATATCTCAACCGTAATAATTTGTTTTCTTAAATAACGTCATTCAGCCAGTTCATAATTCTTAATTACACGACGAATTGTGTAACGATGCAAAATTTAAATTTGTGTATGTAGTTTTCAGCAGTGCTTACTATCTGCGAGTGTCTGACAGCTTGACGAAAAAATTCTAAAACAGTAATAATACTTACCTTTTCGCGTTTCCATTATTTGTACGACCGAGTTAAGGTTTGGAATAATGATTTAAAAAATATTGTAAAGATAGTTTACCGTAAAATGTAGGGTTTTGCACCACTTCTTCGAAGCCTATTTTAGTACGTAAATCAGTTGGATGTCACCTCGCTTGATCCTTCAAAGATGGCGGCTCGCGAATATCCGAATGACTTTATTGAATTGATGTGATGTTTGTTGTGATGTTTGTTGCCTAACTTGGCGCGACACACTAGCGTGTGTCTAGATGTAGATACAAAAAATGATCGATGTTTATAACAATGTGGTTCTTCTCTTGAAATCTTTTATTTTGACTTTTGAAGGTGTTGTAGTGTTCTTTATTGTTCATTTGGTGTGCTTAGCTAACTGTTTATCACAGAGTGGCACTGGTGTATTATAAAAGGCCTTCGCTGCCGCCCACGTGATAGAGTGCTTATCTCAGCAGATTGGTATTTTTTTATTATCACTTGCTTTGTTACTACACGTGAGTTCATTTGGAGTTGACTGCCCGTGTGTGCATTGTAGAATAATTATTACATATTGTTCGGCCACACACAGAAATCGGCAGCTCGAGCTTAGCAGGTGCAGGAAGGAGTGGATGCAGTCCGGTCGTGCGTGTAGATTTGTTGATCGGCTTGGTTTAGTATCGGTCAAACGTTCGGTTTCGATTTTGTCACGTGCAGAGTCCCAAATCTGCACGAGACATATTAGCAAAAACCACTCTTGCTCATGGATGTAGTACGTGTGACTGCCATGATGGGAGTTACATGGAATGTAAAAGTTTGGCCCCCTGCTGAAATTTGTTATAATAATAATAATAATAATAAAATTGTTTAGCCGATTGTAAGAGTTCGGCAAGGAGACGGAAGGGCATGGCCACTGACACCGTTCCCATTTATTAAAAGGAAATGGTATGTTTTGGAGATTTAAAAACTCAAGAGTTGAAGCAGGCCAATTTTGCGGTGCGAGGAGATCACCGACAGGTTGAGCAAAATATTGTTAATCGTACGTTCGTTGCAGGAAACTTGAAAGGTCCACCTGGAGAAGGCCCCGACGAAAAGCTGATATGGTCTTGGACATGACAAGGTCGTCCGGCAGTGAGTTCCATGGATTCACCACCCGAAGAGCGAAGAAATACTTTCGACAGTCCAACCGTGGTTTATTAACTACCAGTTTAAGGGAGTGTCCACGCGTAGCTTTATAATGCGACATGTCAAAGAAGGGGGTGATAACTGGGAAATTTTCGTGTAAAATCTGGTAAGTCAGGGCAAGATCTGCATGCAGGCGACGCAGTTCTAATGGTTGTAGGCCCGCACGCAACAAGCGTTTACCGGATTTCAAGTTTCCCATGTCTGGAAGTGATCTTGTAAAGAAACGCTGTACCGACTCCAAATGGTCAATGTCAGACAAAAGGTATGGAGACCATACGGGGCTAGCGTATTCAAGAAGTGGCCGTACAAAGACCTTAAAAGCCCAGACACGGGTGTTAGAATTTGCTCGAGCAAAACAACGATTTACGATGTGAAGTCTCTTGAAAGCTTGTGCAGTTATTTTTGCACAGTGGGTAGAGGGTTTTAGGTCAACTGTGAACCACACACCGAGGTCCTTAGCCAAATCCAAAGTGGGTAGTAAACTACCGTTTAAATGAAAAGGGGCAACAGGGTTTGTTTTCCCAAGGTGAAAAGAAAAACATTTCTCCACAGAAAGTGGCAGTTGCCAGACTGTTGACCAGTCAGAAACAGCTTGAATCGTTGAATCCAGTAGGTCGTGGTCACTTGTGACAAGTACTTCCGTACTTGCCTTTACATCGTCAGCGAATTTAAGATTTAAAACATCAGATGTAGGTTGAGATGGTAATAAATCGGACGTGAATAGAACAAATAGTAGAGGCCCCAGGACTGAACCTTGGGGAACCCCACTTGTAACTGGAAGGCTAGTTGATAACTCCGTAGCAATGCGCACTTGCTGAGATCGATTCTGTAGGAAAGCTGTTAACCAACCTAATAGAGGGTTTCTGAAGCCAAGTCTGGTTAGTTTTGCCAGAAGTTTTGTATGTACCACGGAATCAAAAGCACGTTTGAAATCAAAATATATTACATCAGATGCAACACCAATGTCAGCAGCGGTTGTCCACCGATCAAGTGCTACAAGTAATTGAAGGGTAGTAGATCGTTTTGGGAGGAAGCCGAATTGATTGCAGTCAAGTAAGTTGTTTAAAGTGCAATACTCAAGCATGGTCTCCCGAATAAATGCCTCCATGATTTTACATGGAACCGAGGTTATAGCTATTGGTCTATAATTTTGTGGCAAGGATGCATTTCCCTTTTTAAATATTGGGGTTATAATTGCTTGAGACCAGTCTGTAGGAATTTTACCAGAAGATAGCGAAAGTTTAAAGAGATGAGTCAGAGCTGGTGCTATCTGCCAGGCAATCTGCTTATAAAAAAAGGCTGAGAAACCCTCTGGGCCAATTGCATGGCTAGGTTTAATGCCCGAGAGAGTACGCCACGTTTTCAAAACATCAAAATTTGTAGTAGAGCAAGTGGTGTTTGGTTCAGTGGAACCTGCTGGGGATGGCGGGATTATATTGTTATCCACCACACCACAAGCCACGAAGTAGGTATTTAAAGCATTTGCTCGCTCAAAATCACCGTTTAGGAAGTTATTATCGATCAGAAGGGGTGGAATCGGTTTAGCAGAACCAGTGGTATTACGATAATGCTTAAATAAAGCTGCAAGATTTCCTTGTTTAATCACTGCTGAGTCCAAACGAGAATGCCAGACCTGAACAGCCGTACAGTAGGTTGATTTGGCAGCCTTGTAGGCTGCTAATGTGGTTTCATTTTTGGACCTTGCATAAGCGTGCCAACATTTTAGTTTTGCACCACCAAGTCGGCGAATTTCCCGCGGGCACTTATGAGAAGTTTTGAAGAAAGGTTTATATTGCCTACAAAAAGCCACACTGGTGTTTAGTATTTCAAGAATGGTATTCCAGACCAATTGTACATTGTCAGTACCGCGCAGAAAGCAAGATTCCCAATCAACCAGCGCAAGAATAGATCGAAGAAGAGGAAAATCAATCTTTGCGAACGTCGTGCGTGATGAGGCATTTCCCGAAAAATCACGGTTGACACAGAAAGTGACCATGGAATGGTCACTTGACCCCAGGTTTTCAATGACACAGGTGTTGTAAATAAGTCTAACATCCTGCGTAAGGATAATATCCAATACGTTACGACCACGAGTCGGGCAGTCCACGAGTTGTGTAAATCCCAGGGGACGAATGAAATCCAGAAAAAGTTTATGTTGGTGTAGTGAGGCAGTACTGGTTGTCCAGTCCGCCGACGAAAGATTGAAATCGCCTAACAAAATATTATTAAGAGAAGGTTTCAATGCCTCAATCAGACTGTGACACATATTTGCCACGGCGACCGCATCAAGACTGTCTGGCAAGTACCCGAGGACAAAATTCAACTTTTCACGAGGCAGTAGTACAGACAGTGTTTCCACACACCCTCCCGACAAAATGGGAACCACCTGCAAGTCAGTACGATAAACAACCATCACCCCCCCTCCACGCGTATCACGGTCACGCCGAAAAACAGAGTAAGGGAGCCTGCGGACGATTTGACGATCGGGAACGGTGTCGTTTAGCCAGGTTTCCACCACAAACAAGATATCAAACTTCAAAGTGGTTAGGATTGCATAAAAACAAGGTAAATTTTTGACCACACTACGAGCATTGATTAGGATGCAGCTTAAGTTATGATTTTTGTGATGATTGGAGCTTGCATCAATGTTAAAAGAATGGGAGATATTTCCCGTTAAGGTTAGCAGTTTTCCTCGTTGTTTAAAATAGCTGTGAGTTCACTTATCAACGATTGTTTGCCCATTGCGGTAAGGTGTAGACCAGCTTGATCTTGAAGGGACCGGTTTTTCCAAATTTGAGAGTCGATTGAGACAAAGTTAATATTCAGTTCAATACATAAGTTCCGCAAAAGAGTGTTTGTATGGGCCACCTCCCTGTCAAATGTAGGTGGTTTTGCAAAAAATCTTGGAGGCAGGGCAACAAAGGTTATATTAGAGCACGCTGCAGTGTTCAACAACAGTGTTGCAACAGACCGTAAGTGTGAAACAATGCGATTTGGTTTATCATCTGGGATGTTATTCGAACCTAGACAAATCACATACTTGGTATCCGGAGTAGTTGAGGTTAAAATTGAGGGTAATTTTGTTAGTAGCTCTTCAACTTTCAATCCTGGCCATGTCCAGGTGCAAGATGTTGGGTTATTTCCCAGCCGAAGGTCACGGGCGTGCGAGTCGCCAATTATTGTTATTGGATGTACATCACCTAGAACTGGACGACGTTTAGTGGCGCACAATGCAGTCTGAGACTGTAATTTTGACCCAGTCAATGAGGGCTCCGTGTGCTGATTTAGTTCATTTCGGGTTTCATTTTTTCTGGTGCAAAGTCTGGTGACATTTCCAAAAACAGGTGATCGGGATTGGCGCATCGGACAGGTATGGCTTGCTAGTGTGGGTAAAATGGCTTGCTCACGTGACTTGCTCGTGTGTGGCTGGTTTACACGAGAACGGTTTGAACGAGCAGACTGACGATTGTCTGTAATAATGTGGCGACCTGTGGTGAGCGGCTTATGAATTGAGCTAGGGGGCTGGGCCACTTTCGGAAGCACATCCACATGGGCTGATTTTAAAGTGAATTCACCGGTTTTTGCAAGGGAGCACACTGAGGTGATGGCGAGATTGGAGCCAGTATCTGGACTAAGCGGCACGGTTGAAAGATTTGAAGCTTGTTTAGGACTCTGAGGTATGATCACAGGTGTTTCTGCATTCGCAGAAGTGCAGATGCATCGATGATGTAAACTTGCCAAAGCGATATTGATCTCCGACCGAAATTCTTCAAACTGTTTCCGTTGAGTTAGGTAGGTTAGTTAGGTAGTGTTATTTAATACTAGAAGGGGGGCCAACTTGGCAGACCGCCATCTTGGGAAATGGCAGCCGGAAAACAGTTTTTTTTTTATTTATCTCAAGAACAGTAACTCCAATCAAAAAACTTAGAATAGCAATATTGTTAGGCATAACATTCTGCACGAAACATATTCTCATCAACATTTTCGTGGAGGCAACGGTTAAGAACAAAAATCAGAATAAAACTATTATATACCTTTTGCGGGCTGTGTGATAAGCATACATAGTACTCCATTCGAGTCTATAACGTTTGACCTCATACAGATAAACAAATGAGGATTAAAGCGTTCGAAAGTTGCGATTAATACCTTTCGAATGCTCTAAATACCGCATTCAAGTATCTTTATTAGATCAAACTTTACAGATTAAAACGTAATACAGTATATGTTTACTACAGCCACGTAAGTGTGCCACTCACGTACTATTACGTTCGACCCTGTAAAAATTTTACCAAATATAGATTCTTGAATGCAATTTGAATCGTTTGTAAGGTATTAACCACCCATTTTGAACCCCCCTCCCCAGCTCTCGACACGCATTAAGCTTCAATTCAACCCCCGCTTTGAACGCTTCATATCCCACCCGTGAAACTATGTTATATTGGACGATTGGTCACATACTCAAGAGGAAGACTATATATATTTTTGGGATAAATATTAATTTAATATTTTTTCTCAAATGCTGGTGTTGAACATGGCTCTTATTTAATGATTAATTCATTATTTATTTATTTAAACAAATACGTTCTTAAACAAATACAGCATTTACGCCATGGACTAAGGACTGTGCATAATTCCAACACATTGTGCATAATCCACACCACACATTGTGGTACTTCCAATTCTAACACACTTGTTATTGAGGAATCGTACAAAAACTTCATCGAAGACTGGGAGCATTTTCGCACTAGCTGGCATTGATGTACATGTAGAGCTGACAATAGTATAAGCAACCGTCGATAATGTAGTGGCCAAGGAATCTTAATGGCATAAAGGCCCAGGCGAGAGTTCCGTCTGGACAGACTACAACGTGAACTAAAGCAATCACAGGTGGTGGCTACTGTGGTTGCCTGTTCGAGTAAAGATAGTGTTGCTTGCATGAAGTCAAAGACTCCAAGGAGAAGCCCCATACTAAAGGTATCGGACAACTGTCTGTTCTGTATGAAAACAGGAGGAATTAAAACTGTTATGCAATCCTTCCAGAAACTGGGGCTTAATAAAGAACTTAAGAAAAAAGTGCTCCTCCGTAATGATTCTAGTGTTTTGACTCGGCTTTCTACTGGAATTCTGGTAGCAAATGAATTGAAATACCATACAAACTCTTTCATTTATTTCTACTGCCGCTTCGATTCAATTTTCGAAAAATGTTGTAGCGCTTACTTTGAAATATGGGAATCATCTTCGTAGTACAGTATACGCACAATTTCAAAATAAATAAAGATATCAGCACCAATATCTTCTGCAAATTTTCGACTGTCAGTATTCTGGAGATTTTGGGGCTCAGACGACAGTCTTCATCAGGCAAAAACAGAAAAAAATCACTCTATTGTCGTCTGTCGTCTGAGCCCCAAAATCTCCAGAGTATTGACAGTCTAAAATTTGCAGAAGATATTGGTGCTGATATCGTTATTTATTTTGAAATTGTGCGTATACTGTGCTACAATTTCGATTCACTTAATGTGCAAAGATATGATCCAGAAGATAACTGTAAGGCTTCGTCCAATGAGATGAATAGGATGAGATAGATAAAAGAGTTTGTATGGCATTTCAATTCATTTGCTACCAGATTTCCACTAGAAAGCCGAGTCAAAACACTGGAATCATTATGGAGGAGCACTTTTTTCTTAAGTTCTTTATTAAGCCCCAGTCTGGAAGGATTGCATAACAGTTTTAATTCTTCCTATTTTCATGCAGGACAGACAGTTGTCTAATGCTTTTAGTATGGGGCTTCTCCTTGGAGTCTTTGACTTAATGGAAGCAACACTATCTTTACTCGAACAGGCAACCACAGTAGCCACCACCTGTGATTGCTTTAGTTTACGTTGTAGTCTGTCCTGACGTAACTCCCGCTTGGGCCTTTATGCCATTAGATTCCTTGGCCACTACATTATCGACGGTTGCTTATACTATTGTCAGCTCTATATGCACATCAATGCCAGCTAGTGCGAAAATGCTCCCAGTCTTCGAAGAAGATTTATACGATTCCTCAATAACAGGTGTGTTGGAATTGGAAGTACCACAACGTGTGTTGTGGATTATGCACAATGTGTTGGAATTATGCACAGTCCTTAGTCCATGGCGTTAATACTGTAAAGGAAGAACGTTTTTGTTTAAATAAATAATTAATTAAGATTAATTAAGAGCCATGTTTAACACCGGCATTTGAGATAAGATATTAAATTAATATTTATCCCAAAATGATAGTCTTTCTCTAGAGTCTGTGACCAATCGTCCAATATAACATAGTTTCACGTGTAGGATTTGAAGCGTTCAAAATGGGGGTGGGGGAGGGTGAATTGAAGCTCAATGGCGCGTTGAAAGCTGGGGGGGGGTTCAAAAATGGGTGGTTAATATTTTACAAACGACTGCATTCAAGTATCTATATTTGGTAAAATTTTTACAGGGTCGAACATAATAGTACGTGACAGGCACACCTAAGCGGCTGTAGTAAACATAAACTGTATTACGTTTTAATCTGTAAAGTTTGGATACATGAATGCGGTTTAGAGCTTTCGAAAGGTATTAATCGCACCTTTCGAACGCTTTAATCCTAATTAGTTTATCTGTATTAGGTCAAACGTTATAGACTCGAATGTACTATGTATGCTTATCACACTGCCCGCAAAAGGTATATAATAGTTTTATTCTGGTTTTTCTTCTTAACCGTTGCCTCCACGAAAACGTTGATGAGAATATGTTTTGTGCAGAATGTTATGCTGAACAATTTTGCTATACTAAGGTTTTTGATTGGAGTTACTGTTCTTGAGATAAATAAAAAAAACTGTTTTCTGGTCGCCATTTTCCAAGATGGCGGCCAGTATGGCGGCCTGCCAAGTTGGCACCCCTTCTAGTATTGAATAACACAACCTAACTTACAAATTTAAGCAGATGGCCAAACTTTTACATTCCATGTAACTCCCAACTTTTTTTTAGCATTGCGTTCACACCTACTAATGCTGGTATTGTTGCGTAACCATCATCTACCGTGCGTCCCTATATTCTTACGCAATCCACGGCAACGTAAATGTTTGCTTATTTTGTCCTTCGTTACAGTTAAGTTTTTAGTTCGTCCAGACTTTCACAATCATCTAAGGACCAGTTTTGATTGTTCAAGCCATTGTTGCGTGCAATCTTTGGTTTCAACTTGGATAAGAAACGAAATTTAAATTCCCTGGTGGCGAATTTCAAAACCCTCACACACATTTGTCCTGACCCCTACAACCCCCAAACCAACAAAAGGATCATGCTCAGATCACCATACATCCGTGTGCAAAAGTTCAGCTACGTAGGACGTCTCAATTTTGCGCTAGCCATGAGCAAAAAGTCTATGGAATTTAACATGGGAAAAATCTTATTAGCTAGCCAGCTAGCTAGCTAGCTAGACAGTAACATAAAAACAACGTTATTGACGCATCTTTTTCTCTATGATTGGTGGACACTCATCCTTTAAATTTTAGTTTTTCCTAATCTCTGACCCTTCCCCTTACATTTTCCACAATTTGAAACGTTTCTGTCATATTGGGATTTATCCTCAACATGCCAAAATATGCTGTCAGTTGCTTACAGTTAACAGATATCCACCGAAAACCAAAACTGGTATAAGAGAAGCCACCAAGTTTAAAAAAGGGTCGACCTTTCAAAGTACCGTAGTGATATCATTCAACCAGGGAAAGGTCGTCAAGGTTAATCCTGTTAGACAAGTTAATCGCACCTACTAATAGTTCGAAAATTAAATGAAAACTAGAACATTGCTACTGGCGGTAGCAATCTTCAAGTTTTCATTTAACGCCCAAAGTATTATTAGATGCGCTTAACTTGTCTAACAGGATTAACCTTGGTGGCCTTTCCCTGGTTGAATGATATCACTACTTTGAAAGGCCGACCCTTTTTTGAAACTTGGTGGCTTTACTTATACCAGTTTTGGTTTTGGGTGGATATCACATCTTTCATAGGACTGTGAACGAACGAAGGATCAGACGTTTTAATCGTCCCCTCTACCTTTTCTGCCTGGAAGAATTTTATGTCTACAAATTTGCTCATTCATAAATTTCACATTTGCCGTGGCCCAATTAGCCGTTACGCCAGTGAAATTGACACGGTCAGAACTTGCTTAGGCTTGCAAATGTACAGAGAATTTCACGGTCTAATCATCACCTTTACCTGTTTTGTCCGGAGGTATTTTATGTCTGTTGATGTTGTCACTCATAATTTCGACATTAGCCAATGCCCAATTTGCCGTTAGTTGAGTGAAAGTGGCACGTTTGTGGTTTATTGTTTGTGCTTGTTTCACAGGCTTAAGTTTGTTCAATCGCAATTTTGAGGTACTGGCTACCAAACGCTGATGTTGGTCTGTTTCGCTCACTCACAAGGTTAATTTGAATCACGGCATGAAGCTGGAATTGTTCACTCAAACAAATCAGGTTAGCGTATCGAGATTGATGACTACTGATGTTTATCAATGGTCAAAGGATTTTAGCGAGCGGTAACCGCACCCGGTCATCTGCCCGACGAAGCCCTAAGGCCCTATGTCCTTATCAATATCAATGGCGTATTGTATAAATAATGTGGTTCACGAATAACAATCGGCGCAAGTCATAATATTGATTGTTGCCAACTGGAACAAGCTGACATCATCATGGCGCTTTTGGAAGAAGAAACAGTTTCGTCTTTGTCGGCTACCATCGTCTGTTGATTTTTAAATCGATCTGTAATGGCAATGTATTTGCATAAATTAATATTCATACAAATTATAATATAAATATAGAGGGCTGCATATATTCATGCAGATATTCGAACTTACTATAAATAATCAAAACATTGCATAAAACCACGGTATTTATTTTAAGATACAAAGTTTCAAAACAGGATATAACAAGTCCAAACAAGCCAAAGCTGAGTCATCGGACCAGGTGTAAGATTAAGGTCAGCAGCAATGACTGTACAGGCTATTAACGACAGAGCACTTTAGCTAATTATAGGGAAGGGTTACGGTGAGTGACATATCAGAGCCAACAATCTGCAGGTTGCCTTTGGTCCTGACAGGTGATCCTTTTCCACTACAATTATTCGGAGTAAAAGCGATTACTGGTGGCATACCTGCCAAACGACAGGGATAGTGACTCAGGGGGACCGAGTCTATACAGGGTGGGGCAGAAAGGACGGAACATCCCAGGCAGTTCCAGCTTATTGATACTAGAGCAGTGAAACCTTGCATGGTATGAAGGTAAACAGGGGCGCCACGAATCATGTATTTCGCAATGACCTTCACATAGTCTTTCAAGGTCATCGAACATCTAACTTTTAAACCATGCTTTGTAGAACCTATGTTTAAATTTGAAACTTGTAGACATTGGCAAGGCATGACCAATGCAAAACATGGAACGAAAATCGGATCATTCGTTTACGAGTTATAGGTATTACAAGCAATATGCTGTCGTGCAGCTTGAGTGGCTTTCCTGTCAAACAGTTTGAGAAAAAACGTAAAGTGGTCGTCAATAACAGATAACGTCTTCTAGGGGACGAGTAAACAAACAGCAGCTACCATGCCAACGACTCCACACATTACATTAGCCGAAGAAGAAGTCATTCTTCTGAACGCTAAGGTCAGCAATTGAAAGGGCATACGGTGATAGCTCGTGTGTGGCTTCTCAACGACTTTTAATAGGCTACTTTCATTCACGCTGCTGTTCTGTGAAGCCATCCTAGAATTAAAACCGGACTAGTTTTTTTTCTATCCAGCATCGCAACATGTAACTAACTGAGGATAAGCAGAGTAGCCTACGGGCAGCAGTTTCCTATGTTACTTTAGGATCAGTTGATAAATTGAACAAAAGTCTTAACAAAAATACAAAAGTACCACGCAACAATACTGCTGGAAAACACGCATAGTAACCATTGTACTCCCAATGGTGTTAACGATAATGACCTTATAGCCTGCTGGTAAAGTCATCCATCCGATGACACTAATAACAAACGAAAAAAAGGGAGATAACGTTGGTGCATCGGTTACCGACAACTGCACCTGGGCAAATAACAGACCACTGGTTAGCACATACCCTCAGTGTAAAAAGTCTTCAAAATGTCCTCCCCTCCGCTCCAATGCATAATCTTGCATGATGTTCGGTGCTAGCGTGAACTGCAGCCAGCTGTTCTGGGCTAATAGCAGCACAAGCTTCGCGAATTCGTCCCTCCAAATCAGCGACATCAGCAGGTTGGGTCAGGTACACTTTCTCCTTTAGGTATCCCCACAAGAAGAAGTCGAGTGGACTGAGGTCAGGGGAACGTGCCGGCCACCCGACTGGTCCACCACGTCCAATCCAACGGCCTGGAAAGGCTTCATCGAGATGTTCCCTCACAATAGCTGCAAAGTGTGGGGGAGCACCATCATGTTGGTACCATAGTTGTCAACGTGCTGCAAGTGGTAATTCGTCCACAAACTCTTCCAAAACCCCGTCCAGTATCAGTTGTTTGTACCTAACACCATTAAGTGTGCCCTGGTAGAATATTGGGCCAATAATCCGACCACCTATGATCCCACACCAGACATTGGCCCGCCAATTGACTTGGTGATGTGTCTCCCGCAGCCAGTGTGGATTCTCCACGCTCCAGTAATGTGTGTTGTGGGTGTTCACCACACCATCCCTGGTGAATTGGAAGTCGTCTGTTCACAGAATACGGGTGTCCTCGCCATTCCCTACATCCAGTGTCAGCCAGTTACAGAAGTGAAGACGGGCCTGGTAATCATGTTCCTCAAGTCCCTGGTGGCAATGAACGTGGTATGGATGAAATCTGTTGGCGTGGAGTATCCTGCCCACAGAACGACGGCTCAACCCACTCTGCTGTTCAATGTCCCGCGTGCTGGTATGTGGGTGTAGTTGGACGTAAGCTATTACTGCAGCCGAATTGGCTTCATTGGTGGCCTCCAGTCGTCGGCCAGGTGAATGCGTAGGCTGGACGGATCCTGTTGGCTGAACTCTCCGAACGGTACGGAAGATTGTGTTTATGGATAGCTGTACCAGACCAGGATGCCTTTGACCATACTTCCGTATGGCAGCTCTTGCATTCCGCTGACATTCCCCATACAATAGTAGCATTTCAAGATACTGTTCATTTGTGTATGCAGGCATGGTGGGGGTTGCTAGTCCGTGTTAAGCAGTTGGACTCCCTCCTGAGGTAGACCTTTTCTGTTCACTTGGAACTACGTGAATGTATGCATTGAACCAACCGCAATTTGCATACTTAACATACTTAACATGCTTATGGTCCGAATTCAGTTGTTTATTTATCGTCATAGATCATCATGGTCTACTGTACTGTATGTAGTAAATTCCTAATTCCTTCTGTAGGTCTGCAGTGCTTAGTTCTCAAATTTGCAAATAAATGACATTGAAGGAATTGTTCAAGGTTACCAAACGACTATGTACTGTAGTACAGTTAGAGGCTGTCCATAAATGGTGTCATACGAACTTTGCCTGTCTAACCACCACCCTCCCCTTGTCACATTGTGTCACAGCTTCTGCAACCCACCCTCGACAATGAGGTCACAAATTCCTACAACCCCTCTCCCCCAGTCGATAAAGGTTGCTTGTTTTAGGTAATTTTATCCCTAAAACGCAATATGCGGTTAAATGGTTTGTAGGCTATGTTTTATTGCCAAGTTTTGCATGAATGTAATTTTGTTCAACAGTTTTGTCTTTTGGTTTATTGCGTGGTACTTTTGTATTTTTGTTAAGACTTTGTTCAATTTATCAACTGATCCTAAACCAACATAGGAAACTGCTGCCCATTGGCTTCTCTGCTTATCCTCAGTTAGTTACATGTTCCAATGCTGTTCAGAAAAAACTAGTCCGGCTTTAACTCGAGGATGGCTTCACAGAACATCAGCGTGAATGAAAGTAGCCTATTAAATGTCGTTGAGAAGCCACACACAAGCTATCACCGTATGCCCTTTCAATTGTTGACCTTGGCGTTCAAAAGAATGGCCCCTTCTTCGGATAATGTAATGTGTGGAGTCGTGGGCATGGTAGCTGCTGTTTGTTTACTCTTCCTCTAGAAGACGTTACCCATTATTGACGACCACTTTACGTTTTTTCTCAAACTGTTTGGCAGGGAAGCCACTCAAGCTGCACGACAGCATAATGCTTGTAATACCCATAACTCGTAAATGAATGATCCGATTTTTGTTCCATGTTTTGCATTGGTCATGCCTTGCCAATGTCTACAAGTTTCAAATTTAAACATAGCATGGTTTTAAAGTTAGATGTTTGATGACCTTGAAAAACTATGTCACGGTCAGTGCTAAATACATGATTCGTGGGGCCCCTATTCACCTTCATACCATGCAAGGTTTCACTGCTCTAGTATCAATCAGCTGGAATTGCCTGGGGTGTTCCGTCCTTTCTGCCCCACCCTGTGCATCAGGTCTCTCCTCCTACTTGGCTCATGACGGGAAAGGTGTTAAAGGCTTAGCCTTGGGTGCGACGGTCGAGTAACCGACGGAAGCAACGTACAGCCAAATACTTTTATCGAGTTATGATATAACATCATTATTGTATTGTAAGGTATATACGGAAATCATAATAGAGTAATGATGAGCGGCAGCTTATCATTGTTGGAAATTATTAAGGGATTTACTGTTGATATTGGGTTTTTATGACTAGTCGTTGTTGACTTCAATCTTGATAACAGTATATGCATAAGCAATCTAGTAAAGGCATATCTAAATAAATAAGAGCCATTTCAGATTGGATTGCTGTATGCCATTAGCGGAATTAAATGAATAATTAATTTATTTGGTGTCAGAGAATCTTATTTTTACAGTGTTTATACATGTGCTTTTAAGTATAATCCATTCTGACATAATATGGGTTTCACACAGAAATAAACCTATAACAGTGGTGGAAAAGTGTCCACGCTTAGCTTTTAGCTAACTATCGTATAAATTAAAGGCATTTCGTGGAAATTTTTTTAAATTAAAATTTTGAATTGGGTTGAATTGTGGAAAGTTGTTTCATGGATAACTATTGATTAGGCTACTAGGAAGTAAATTTAGTGGCAGAGTGAAATTTTTAACGGCACAAGCTGAAGTTGAAAAACGATTTTAGTCTAGACAATGGAATTTTGGTGGATGATTTTGGTTGTAGTAATAATTTTTATTTGGTGATAAATTTGGTTTTGGTGCGATTTTTGGATTCTCTCATTGGTTGAGATCAGCACTACAATGCAGGATTGATTTTTTTTGTTATTGCTAGATTGAAATAGAGGATAATTTCAAGATCGATTGCCGTTAATAGAGGAGAATTTTAAGGGAAAATTGCTTGATTTGGGGCGAAATTTATATATATAGGGGCTTGAATATATTCTGACGTATAATCCTTTGAATTATTATGATTTCGGAACCCATAAGTGTGATTTTGTTGATTATTGTCTGTATATTGGGCCAGGGCCGTAGCCAGGAATATTTTTATACCCCGCACCAGAATTAAAATAAATTCGTCCCCCCCCCCAACAAAAAATCCTATTCCCCAATGAATTTTCTTTTCTTTCGGCGTGCATAATTTAACCACACCTGGACTTTAAAAACCAAATTACTATAAAGCCGTTTTAATACAGTAATCAACATTATTTTTTTTAACAATCAGCACTTTTTGTGCTTGATTACAGTTTCCGTATTTCAAAAAGGCCTCCTGAAGCAGACTTTTAAAAGCGAAATTAGCCATTTTCATGTCTGGCGTAATATTGTGTTGAAATTATAAACATATATGATTAACTCATTACAAACTGTAACTCTGTAAGTTTATTCAGAAACAAGCTATTTTTATTTCGTTTACCAACAAAATAAAATGCCTTACCAGGCGGCGTAACAAATAACCATGCTCTCTGTCATGGCAGCTTTCAATTTTTAACCATGTTTTTCATCAACTTCTGAACTTTCAACTTTTCTTTGCTTGGATTTTTAAGGTTTATAACATGATTCGGAAAGCATGATCTTTCATTTGAAATCTTTACCACCTTTTTACGTTACGTAGCTCTCTGGAATAATCTCGAATTTGTAAACAAAACTCAATATCGTAGTCCACTATAAAGGCCTCGTCGCTCTTCGTGCTTCTCAGCCTAAAGAAAACCCCGCACGTTTGGGGGCTGCGGGGGTGCTGGCTATGGCCCTGTATTGGGGCGTGGTTGAGTACTTGTGCAGTGTTTTGATCATTGGATAATTTTGCGTTTGCTGTGCGTGTTTATTTAACAGCGGTGACTAGCTGTTGGCATTGATATAATAGTGAATGTTAATTTGGTTTAAGAAGACTGGTGTTAGACTTTAACGTGGATTATTTTCGAAGGTTGAAAAACTTTGGTTATAAATTTAAGATTGAGTGGAGTGGGATTTGGTCAAGCGTTAGTGTACTGGTTGTGGCGTTAAGCTAACTTTGCAATTGATTTAAGATTGGCAGTGGACTTTTGGTGAAGAGATTTATTAAGAATTTTTTTTACGTAATTAACTATCTTGCCAAGAGGTAGAAGCCGTGTCTCTAGGGGTTACACGCTATGGTTACACGCTCCTCTAGGGGTAGGCCAATTAAGAGACCTTTCAATAGAGATGACTTTGTAGACTTAAGTCATATTACTACTAGCACACCTAAGCGTCATAAACGTGGGGCTGTAATTGAGTCAGATTCAGAGGACTCCGATGCAAATCAGGTTAACTATGACGATCCTCCAATTTTGAGTCGGGAACAGTCACGTTTGCCGAATCGTACAGAAACTGGCAAAAATTATAGGGATAGGAAGAAATCGAGAACAAGGCATCTTGATCAGGTTACTAGAGATTACTAAGGGGTAGATTAGGTTTAAGATCGACAATTGATGATCGGGGCCCAGCTAATAATGAAGACGAGATCAGGAAATTAGTTGATGATGCTGTGGTCCGGCGTACGAATAGTGGTATAAATGAGGGTATGATGAAGAACATTTTGTCCCAAACTATTTCGGCTTGCTTAAAGGCAAACAATGAAAGTCAAATTGATATGGTAAGGCAAGTAGCAGATTCAATAAGGGAACAGCAACCTAGGGACAAATCGGCTAAACCAAGGTTGTGGGAAGAATTGAGACAAGCCAAGAAGGCAATCGCTTCTTTTGTGGGGGAGGAAGTCTGGATGTTTTTACCTTTTCTCTTATGTGTGAGAATTTAAGATCTTTAGATCCTAGTCTTAAAGATAAGGAAATAGTTTTGGTAGCTTGTAGCAAGTGTACTGGTCAAGTAGCAAAATTCCTAGCAATAAATCCTCAAGTCGCACGTTTAGATGATTGGGATAAATTTAAAGAGGTCTTGGTTGATCATTTTGGGTCCGCAGGGAAAAGTATAACGAATAAATTTTATACAACAAGTATGGAGGAAGGTGAAACTATCGTGACTTTTTCAGAAAGGTTAGAAGCTATGGCTTCCGCACTTTGGAGGGTAAAGCCTGGAGATAGCGAAGTGGAGAGAAATAGAAAATTGGTGACTAAAAATGAGGCTTTAAGAAACGCTTGTCGCCACGCTATACCGCCTGAAATCAAGGGCTATGTTTTGCCAAAGATCCTACTACCTTCCGGGATATGTATAATGCTGCAATTCGGAAACGTTCAGTTATGGAAGGACGTATTGGGAAATTGGCAGCAAAAACCACAGCTTCGCCAGCTGTAGGGAGTGATTCACAATTAACTACCGAGATTGGCATTAATAACCTTGCATTGGGTACTATGGCCGATAAAATCAAAAGATTGGAACGAAGTGTTAATAAAATCAGTTCTATTAAAACTGAAGCCAAGGTAAGTGCAGTTCAACCAAATGGTTCTGAGTTAAGGCATTGTTACTGTTGTTTAGGGCATGGCCATATGAAACGAGATTGTCACACAAAAGAGCAAAATTTGCAAAATGTCCGCCAAACAAACGAACGTAGGTTAAAATTTGAAGGTTCAGGAAATGGGCTTAATTCCAACAGAGGAGGACGTCGTGGTTCTTCAAATAGGGGAAATAATAGAGGTAAACGAGGAAACGCGTGGTCTGGTAAAGGTTACAGGGATAATCAACATTTTAATGTAGGTAATCAGCGCAATAGACAACAGTATGGTAATAATAGTAACTATAATAAAACCGCTGAAGGTCAAAATCGTAATCAAAACGATATTCGTCAGCAAAATTATGGTCAACAACAGCACTATAATCAGGGTAAGAACCAAGGTGGACAAAATCAGGTTACACAGTGTGCTGTACAGGCAAATCACGAAGAGGAAAACGCACAGGTTAACGAGTCTTTAAAAAAACGAACTCGTAGCGTAGACGCAAACAGGTGTCTTAGGCTGCAAGGGGAAGCACAAGAATCTAATGTGGTGACACATAAAGTTCCTGTTAGTGCGGTGCATACCGAAAACCCTGTTGGTCCTTCAGAAGAGGATATTAACCCATAACCGCCTGAAAGAACTTTAGACGATTTTTTTTAGAGTCCATATGGTACTTGGGTCGGTTCTCGGGTTCGAACCGGCATTCTCTTGGTTTGGAGCCGACGACGCTGACCACTGGGCTGTGACTGCCCGCTTTGCTCGGGATCCCCGGGGACCCCTCACAAAGCTCGCGCTGGGACTTAGTTTTTCGCTGTTATACGTTGAAGGCGTACGTTCATATCTAGGCGGCTATGGGTTAGCTGGGGGTTGAAAAAAATACTTGATTGCAACCAATAAAACTAAATCGAATAACTTTAGTAAAATTCAGGTATTTTCAACGGAGAATGCAGACAAAATGTTCACTAAATTATACTCAGATGTTGACTGGCAGCAGCAACGGTTGTCATTACCAGATAGAACGCTGGCTTTGCCTCGATTGGCTTTGTATTTCGGAAAAGTTCCGACTAAATATGTTTCTTGTTCTGTGAAAACAACTTATATTTGGCCGACGACTTCCACAGTATGTTGAAAACTGTTAACGATATGTACAAATTAAAGTGTGACTCTGTAATTTTAACAATGTTCGAAGACTGTGTGGATTCATCATCTTTTCATTCCGAATTAAATAGTATAGACACAAGTAAACCAATCGTTTATCAGTTTTGGGTCAAAAATGTAAGGTTCAGTTTCGGCACATTGACGAACCATTTTTCAAAAATGAAGTGGAAATGTCTTCGGGTTCGTCTCTTGGAATTTCTGATCAAACCCAAAAAGAGTGGAAGTTTAGAATTCCGTTGTTAAAAGGGAACAGTGAACCTATGATTTGCCTTACATTTTGGGATAGTACTTGCGATACTAAACCAAAAAGTACACCTAGCGTGAACAAATCTATTTTGAAAAACGGGCGATTGTGAGTGAGCGTTTCAGCTGAGATGGGCAAACGCTGGTACTGCCAACGCCATTTAGCAAGTGAAATACACACTAGAAGTGAGAGTGATGGCCTACTTGATTAGGGTCAAGCAGCAGGGCCATCGTCTAGCAAGGAAAATGATGTTCCAGTCCATAGTGTTCAGAACATAGCTTTTTCTCGTCCGCATTTCGTATTTAATATTGGTAATAGACCTAGAATATGTTTATAGACACTGGGTCTTCGGTTTCTTTAATCTGCAATTCAGCAGCACAGGAGTTGTTATGCGATTCAAATGTGGATTGTCAGTTAGGTGATTTGGAAAAACCACTGGATTTGGTCGGCATGGGCCAAAAGAAGATTAAAACAGGTCAACAGATAACTGTCACAGTTTCAAAATGTGGATTTTCACGACAACAAGAATTTATAATAGTACCTAATGGTTCCTTTGGCGAAATTCCAGCATTATTGGGTTTCGATTTCATGTCTAGTAAATTAGATTCAGTTTCATTGGATTGTTCACGAAATATTTTGAAAATAGAAATTTTAGAGTTTCAACTTTCAGCAACGGCCGAACTAGCTTGGTCTATACGTTCAAAATATGGAAATTCTAAACCGTGAAAAATACAATCCAACTGGCATTCACATAGCAACTCTAAATATTGAATCGGACAAAGACAGTGACGAAAACCAGAAATCAACGTGGAATTGCACACCCAAGGAAGCGTATATAGATGTAGAGGTCACACTCCTTCGAGATGAGTTAATTCCAACTAACACGGAAACACGTGTAACAGCAGCATTGTTAAATACTCCGTTTCCGGAGATACAGAGTGGTATTTTTTGTACCAAAATCAAATGAAGATTTAATTTGTATGGCTCACAGACTAGTTAACACAACACCTACCAGTATTCTTCCTGTGATGTGTGTAAACTTGAGTGGCGTAGACATCGAACTCAAAAAAGATACTGTGCTGAGGCATTATACGACAGCGATCGTGGAGTATGAGGACGAAGCGACAGAAGCGGCGACGTGCGAAGCAGCGCCAGTTGACTCAAGGCCAACTCAGATGTCAGAAGCGCAAGCCAAACAGAGAGGAAGCGCGGTCGAGGGGCCAGCTAGGGTACTAGCAGAGCCCTCCGTGCCCAAAACAAGAGAAGAACTTGATGAAGAATGGAATTTAATTACAAGTTTGCTCTCCAGGATTTGGATGAAAATCAAAGAGAGGAATTTTTAGAAATGCTAAAAACTCATCAAAATTCTTTTTCTAAGAATGACTTTGACCTAGGGGTGTACGAACAGTACGAAGTCTCGATTCAGACTGGAAATGCAGATCCAGTTCGTTCCAGGCTCTACAGACTTCCTTTCCATCAAAGGGAACTACTGGATAGCTATGTAGAAGAGATGGAGAAAGCCGAGATTATAAAAGAGGGAAAAAGTAGCTGGATGTCGCCATGTCTCTTGGTGAGGAGGAAGCCTAGCGGATATTGTGTGATAGTGGATCTGAGAGGTTTGAACTCGGTTCTTGAGTCCATAAGTGTGCCAATACCCACAGTGACAGAGAGCATGGCACATCTGAGTGGGTCCAAATACTTCAGTAAACTGTATTTTAAGTTCGGATTTTACCAGCTTAAGCTTGCTGAAGCTGATAAACATAAAGTAAGCTTCAATTCTTCCAGGAAAAGCTGGATTTTTCAGCACTTGCCGATGGGATTACGGACTGTGCCAGCACATTTCTAGTTTTGTGCTCAGCAAATCTTCGCTGAAATTTTACGTGCCTATTGTGCCTGCTATTTAGATGATTGCTTATTAAATTCCCCAGATTTTAGGACTCATATCAGACACGTAGACAGAGCTCTAGGTCTGGTAGCTAAGAGTGGCATGAAGCTCAGTCCTGAAAATGTTTATTTGGCTGAAAAACAGTAAAATTCTTGGGATTTGTGTTAGATGAACATGGAATACATCCAGATAAAGATAAACTTTGGCTATGGCTATAAAGATAAACTTTGGCTATGGCTATAAAGATAAACTTTGGCTTTTGACTTTGGCTATAAAGATAAACTTTGGATAAAGATAAACTTTGGCTATAGAGCTCTACCCAGCCCCTAAGAACCCTAAGCAAGTGCGTCAATTCGTCGGACTCTGTAACTATTATCGGCGTCATGTGGCCGGGTTTGCCACCCATGCCTTTGTATTAACAAGGCTGACAAGGAAAAATTGTAGGTTTGTTAGGGGTGACGAAGAAGAAAAAGCTTTCCGGGAGTTAAAACAAGGGATGGTCAATGCCGCTACGTTAAAGCATCCGTATTTCACGCAGCCATTCTACCTCGAAACAGATGCATCCGACTTTGCAGTGAGTAGATGTTTGTCCCAGATGCACAGAGGCATTGAATATCCTTTGGCCTACACTTTCCGAACACTCACGAATAGCGAGCGTAAGCAGACGACGACTACCAGGGAGATTTTAGCCATCGTGAATGGAATCGAATCTTTTAGAGTATATCTACTAGGTAAAACGTTTTTTTTAACTACGGACCATATTTTTTTGTACAACTCATCATGTTTGTCACCAAAACTAGAACGGATCTTGCTTCAAATACGAGAATACGACTTCTGTTTACGTCATAGACCTGGTAGATTGCTTGCTGTGGCAGATGCGCTGTCTAGAATCGAAATCCAGTAGCAGTTCTTGGAAGCCAGTATCCCAATTGGACTCGCACACATCTGGTAGCAGAACAATGCAAAGATCCGTATTTTGGCGAAATCATAAAACGCCTTAAAGATCAGTCATCGGAGGAATTGCTCGATGCTTCTAACAAGCGTAATATCTTTTTCAAAGATTACGACGAGATCCTGTATAGGATCCGGCTTGCGAATCCCGAACAAGGCAGAATAGAAAACTTAGCACAGATGTGTTTACCAAAATCTCTGGTGAACTTTTGTATTCGAGATTACCATGCAGCAACAGCGGCGGGGCACAGAGGCCAGCAGAAAACCTTGGATTTAATTCAATTACATTGCTTTTGGCCTAAAATGGCCAAACATATTGATGAATACGTAAAGTCGTGTCAGGTCTGTCAAGCTTACGCTATACCGATCCGACCCTACACACAGAGCCTATACCTCCTTGCAAAGGCCAGGGTTGTCTTGGTCGCTGGATCTCATTGGGCCTTTGCACACCAGTAACTATGGCGCTAACTATATACTATCCATGATAGACGACTTCTCGCGCTATACTATGGCAGTGGGCATTCCTGATAAAAAGGCGGAGACTGTTGCAAAGAAAGTTATTTTCTAGATTAATTGCTAAATTTGGCAGTCCCGTCCAAATAAGATCTGATAATGGAAATGAACTGAATAATACAATTATGGCTAAATTAAGTAATTTGTTGCAAATTAAACAAATTAATTTCACACCTAATGTTTCCTGGGTAGGTGGTTTGGTTGAAAATTGCAACAAACAAATCGAAACCATTTTGCATAGGATAACTTCTCATTTTCCAAATGATTGGTGTAGATACTTAGAAATGGTGACTATAGCCATTAATTGCACTCCTTCGGCGGCTACGCTAGTTAGCCCCCGTTTTCTCCATTTTGGATGTGAATATCGGTTACCAACATCATTAGCTTTTGAGCCACCTAAGATCTGTTACAACAGTGAAGACTACGTAGTTCGTCTAGAGAGTAGACTACAAGCAGCATTCGAGGTAGCACGAATGCACAACTGGAAATCCGTTATAAAATCCCAGAATTTACAGTACATAGTCGATGACTACGTGCTGTTGAAAATATGGGTTCCTATAAGGAAGATTTCCAATAAATTGCGTAAATGTTGGACAGGTCCGTTCAAAATTATGGAATTTGTAAACGATGTTATCATAACAGTGGTTCATTTCTTGGATCCGTTGAAAATTTATCGTGCACATGTTAACCACTTAAGACCTTATTTTATAAAGGGTTCAAATCAACCTATACCTTTTAATGGAGCTTCAGATCTTGATTTGTCATTACAAGTTAACGGAGAATTAACGGATGCTGAAACAAAATTACAAGAATACATTGCAAAACTTCTCTTGGATCTGTCTGACCAAGCGACGGAGATGTAGGTTCCGGATCTCGAGTCGTCAGTTGCCGACGACGCGTTAAATAAATCAGGCGATGGTAGCTCTAGAAAACGTAAATACATTGAGCCAAGATCAGCTCGATCCTTGAAAATTAAACAAAATAAACTTCAGCAAGAATTAGACTTACAACGTTTTAACGGTGCTTCACACTCTTATCAAACTAGAAGCAGTAAATGTACGCCAAAATAAGGCTTCGTAGGCAACTGGACGACGCGAGAGCCGACGGAGATTTGGAGGCATAGATTTCAGCTAAAACACAAAGGAAAACATGGCCGACAGCCGTGCGGCTGGTCGCGAGAACCCCGTGGTGGGCTGTTGGAAAATGTGGTGTTGCATACAAGCATTGCTGAAGACGAAACTTAAATTTATACGGAGAATCTGAAATAAAACATACATGCATGCACAGAGACTACTTATGTAACAAATGGACATGTGTCAGATTACTTAAATAAGAAGACAGGAAACTAGTAATTCAATAGTTAAATAAATTTAAATTGTATTTTTTTTGGGAATTTATTTTTCCAGAAACATTAGAGCGACGTACAGTTGGTAATTCTGTTTTCATAATTAAGTCACATAGTATACTTGTGGCAACGTAATAAATAACGAAAAATAAGTGAAAATAAATATGGAAGTTTTGGATTTGACTATTGTATTGAAAAAGAATTAAAAATATTGCGAAGTAAATTTTGAAAATAGGGAATTTTTTTTTGGACAAAAAGATTACGGAGAATTAAGCTAGTAATGGTAGAGCAATGAGATATTTTTTAATAGTAAAACTAAAGCTAAAGTTTAAAATTTAGGGGTCCCTTATTAAAATAAGGGGAACTTGAACTATTTACAGTTTTGAAAAGTCAGGTATGGCTGAGTGGTGAGTGCGACAGGAGACCTGGGTTTTCACATCGACAGTGGGAATAGTACATTCTTCACTGAGGGATGGTGCCAGTTGTCGGCTCATCACTGCTCGTTGATGCTGTAAATTAAACGCGTCGGACGAGTAGTGGCGACTTACGGCAACGTGTACTGCAGGTGTTTTTCATTTTTGAAAAGATCGATCTACGAGGCACTGGGTCCAGTGTTATTATCTGTAATGAATGGAATCAAAATTATAAATAACTGAAAATTAAAAAGATGAAGAGCTGGAAACATGATATTTTGGTACATGTATTTTGATACCTTTTTGGAAAATTGAAATTTTGCCTTATGAATTTTTTTTGGATAAGATTAATCAAAATAAAGAAGTAAAATATTTTTCAAATTTTTTCTCTCCCCTTCTCTCATAATAAGGAGAGGTGGATTTAAGGTAATATTGAAAGTGAAAGTTGGATAAAAACATTAAAAAAAATGTTTTTTGGTAATTGACTGAAAAGGTAATCTAAATTACAAGTAAGTTGTTGGCAATAATGATCCTTTGAAACTAAAAACACTAACAATAAAAATAATGAATTAGATTTTCATAATTTCTTTAAGCAAAACTGGGTTACGTGCATAATTACATTATTTTTTTTTATGTGTGGAAAATTCCATAGAAACATTATGATCATTGCCTAAGTCGAGAGTATCGTTACAGTGGGGTGGTAAATAAGCAAAATATTGTGATCCCCCCACCTCCCCATTCCTTTTTTCCAAATAAATGAGAAAAAGTAAGAGATCAAGGTGGAACGATTTTAAAGGATCAAAGTATTGGGAGTGTGAGATAGAATTACTACTGGTAAGGTTGATACTTGCAAAACAGATGTTGAAAACCTTTAAGGTCGGGAAGAAGGTAAAAAGTTAAAATAAGATTCTCGGTTCTCGGAATGTATTATGGATGATCCAAGAAACGAGAATGTGACATGATGTTTCGGACATAGTTTTACCTATTTCACGAAAAAGGGAAAATATATAAATCTAGCAAATAATTCAGGAAATTGCATGATAAATTTTGATTGCCATTGACGATGAAAAATCATGGTGGATAGTTGTTCATTAAATGTAATCAGCAAGAACTTGGGGTTACGAATTGCTAAGAATTCAACATTTTTTTTACAAAAGACAACTTTCAAATTCCACGATCAGAATAAGTAATTCGGATCTTGGATAGTGAATGATATGAAAATAAAGGAAAAGGTTCTTGGTAAAGTTGCAAATTACCTTGTGAAAAGTGAAAATTGATAAATATATGGAAAAGGAATGGAAATTTTTATATATTGAGTGAAAATTAATAGCAAGTGATATGTCAAATTTTGAAATCGGCTACAAGTGAAAATTCAAATCCACGGTCAGAATAGGTAATTCGCACCCTGGATACTGAATAATGCAACATAAAATATGGAAAATCATAATTTGACACTTTTCAGTGTTTGAGTAAATCAGTAAATTCACAGGGAAATACGAATGCATGGATTTAGAAGCATAATAAACATACATTCATGAATGACAATAGGAATTTTTTTTTGGGAACTAACGGGAGGAATACGGCAGGAAAACTAGTGGAATAATGTGGTGAAGGTGCAAATCATGTGAAAATAACCATTGAAAGTCTTGTTTAGGAAACGAAATTTAAATTGACACGTTGAAACAATAGCAATTTGCTAGAAACATAAAATTGCATTCCGATCGTCTTTCTCTCTTCCCCTCGCCCCTTACTTTTGAGAATTCATAAAAAGAAATATGCAAGGCAGAAGCCTAACAAATATAAAAAGAATTTTTTTGGTTGTTAATTGCTGAATTATACACACAATAAGGCAGGTAAAGTTTAGCCTTTGGGCAAGGTCATTCAAACTTGATTTAAAGACATTAGATTGGCAAATTTTGCTGAATTCAAAATGGACCAAATCTAGGAATATACCGGCCGGTGATCAAGAAGCATTTAGTAATTAAAAGCATAATGTGTGGTACCAAATTTTGTTTTAAAATTAACGTAGAAATTTTATGTACTATTCGTTTTTTAAAAAGAAATATAATTTTTTTTATTACCTCAACTACCAGATTCAAAATAAAACCATAATAATTGGATATTTTTTTTGCCTTGTGATTTAAGTGAGAATATTGCTTTTTGAGACATAATATTTTGAGACATAATATTTTGGAAATTAAAATAATAACTTACCCCTTGGTGCGGTAGTGCAGAAGGGACAGTTGAAGAAGCAGGGGTGATGGCTGTTGTGTCTTTCCTCATCAGACATAGATAATGAGGAGGACATGGAGCTAGTCGAGGTGCCGTCATTGACTTGATAACGTCTGCCTGATGTAGATGAGGATGTAGTAGGAACTCGGTAAATTGGGTCCAAGGGGTGCCATTTTGTCGGAAATGAGGAGGAATCAGCTGCAGTGCAGGCAAGGGCGGTAATGGAGTTGGATTGTCCGGAAGCGGTGCACGATGAACGATCCCGAGAAAATTGCAAATAGAATCCAGAACGAACGTGGGGACAGAGATCACCGTTTCCTATGTTACAAAGGTAAAAATGGGCGGTGGTGCGCAGGATGCGCGATACAATCCCTTCGGGTACAGATTCTGGAGGATTTTGAAGTTGGTGAGGATCCATTAAAATTATGGTTTGGAAAAAGTTCCAGGTGATGTATGATTCAGTTTCCTCCCCAGGAAATAAAGGAGCTGGCGGCGGATGACCCTGAAGTTGATGTGAACAAGGGAGGCCAACGGGTTCTCGGATACAATATTCATGGTGGTTAACAATCATGGTGAATAGTATGGAGAATCGCATCAACAACGCATGGTACCTTTGAAGGTCAGCAGCAGAACGGGCGAAGCCATTTCGGCGGTCCCGTCCGGGAACATAGCAAGGCCGGGGAGCAATTCGTCGGGGTGGTTGGCGTCCAGCAGGCATGATAGAGGTGTAAACGAGGAGCAAAGAACAGATACACGATCAGGAAATAGGGTTTTCTCTGAGCGAGGGTGACTTTTTAAACAGTCAAAATTTCTAAAGATCCAGAGTTGACCTACTGGGCTAACCAATCGAACGTTAGGTCAAGTTGTGACGTCAAGATAGGGGCACCATAATGTCTAGTTCCGTTTCCAACCCACCCCCACTTGTTGACAAAAATAGGTGCCCATTGTCCAGATTGACTTCGCGTTTTGAGGCCAAGAAGGGCGATACTAACTTTTGAGAGGTACCTGTTCTACACTAGCGGCAACCCTTTGCTTTTTCAGTGATGAGGTGGGGTCAACCGTTCCCCCCCCCCCCTAAAAGAGGATGGGGCAGGTGGATGCTCATGAAGGAGGCATCAGACTGAAAATTGGGTCAGTTTAGGACATGGTTGGCCACAGACTATTTTAAGCATGTGATAGTGAAAATTCTGTTCGATTATGTGGTGTGGGAAATAAATAAATAATAACACAAAACTTGAAATTAAGAAATAAAAACTTTATTCACATAAATATAAAGTGAAAACATTGATTGAAGTATCGTACTAACTATTATGCTAATATAATTGAATTATTTTCACAGGAAGAGACAATTTATTGTATTGAAAATGAAATTAATGCTCTCTTCCTTTATCTTTCATGGTGAATGTTCCAGATAGAGTCTAGTGGAAGTTGGAGGTTGAGATGAAAAGAGAGGTATTGAAAGTGGCCACAGAAATGGACTGATGTGGCGAGCCAAAATCCAGTACAAATGAAACTGGAAGGCAGGATGGATGAGGATGGCAGAATTTGGATACAGATATAAATAAAAGATGAGTATTACGGGAAATTGAGTTAATACTGGATGAAACTTTTTGGGGACACAAGCAAACATTACGATCCCTTCCCTTCCCCACCCCTCCACAAGAGAGGGCTGGATACCAATGCCGTTAGTTTGCAATTCTATGAAGATTAAAATTCGTCTTATGATGGTTGGATTAAGGTTAGTTGACTTAAACGTCACTCTGACACACGAATTAAAGAATATTTCAGTTACCACAAGATTTTATTGGCAGATTGATATAAAATCAGACTTTTTCTAGCAGACTGATATAAAATCAGACAAAAAAATTTTTGGCTAGATTTTTGTACCAACGGACTGATATAAAATCAGAAACTTCGCCAATGGACTGATATAAAATCAGAAACTTGTCATTGAAAGGTAGCTGAATATTCTTTTCCTGGGATCGTTAGTCACTTAAAGATTTCTCCTGACACAAGGTTCTTTACATAACACATGACATTATATGAAGAAGGTTGGTAAGCAAGCATAAACACAAGAAATTCTCTTCTCTCTTGCTCTAAAAGAATTAATAATTAGGAGTAGGAGGGTTGGAGATAAGTCAGGTTAGACTCGTTGTTCAATTTCTGAGACTAATTAGAGATTGAACGGTCTGTTAGCGATCATACAAGAACGTAGGATCCGCCCCTTTTGAATACACCAGATAAGATTGGGTATTGAAAGGGATCATAGTAAGATTTGCGGAAAACTTCAAATAGGCACGCAGTCTGTATTGCAGTCAATCTGGATCGCAGACAAATCGTTGACGATTGCGACTAGGTTTTCCCTGGGATTGGAATAACACATTGAGAAAATGTTATTCATGAAATGCCTGAATTCTCCGTAATGTGCCTACAAATCATCAGATAAAGCTATGAATGAAATGAAGTAAAATAACTCATAGTTTAACTCTGAAAAACACAAAATTAACATGATAAGGAAATGAAAGGTTCATTGGAAAGTTTGGAAGTTTGGAAAAGAATTGAAATATTCAGAAATTGATGAAAATGAAAAGATTGATATGAGCAGGAGCCTACAGAAAACAACTAGCAGCGTGTCTTGGTAACTTTCACCACAGTGTTAAGTCAGGAGCGGCTACAGTGGTGTACAAATTTGTCAGCAGAGGTCGCCACCTGCATGAGATGAGTAGAGGTGTGCGTCACGTTCGCAAGGCTAATTTTCGGTCCTTTGTTTCTAAACAATAAGTGTTTAACATGGAAACAAAACCAAAGAAATAATAAAAAAAAACTAAACAAACAGACAATCAGTTGTTTCTAAGTTGCTCTAGCCAACAATAAAATAACGTTGCTTTTGTAGCACACATCTACTTCGCGTGCTAAGTTTCAGTTTCGATTTTAGACAACTTGGCGCAGGCGCAGTATTGTTGCTCCTTCTGGCGTTAGCACATCGTACTGAATTAAGCTTTCCTAACATAGGCCAGCCACACACGCTCCTAGTTGTTTTCTATAGGCTCCTGATATGAATGATATTTGGAGAAATGTTGGAAAGAAAATAAAAGATAATGAATTGATTGATGAAAATAAGTGAAATAATGTGATGAGAAATGAGATATGGTAAAAAGATTGATATGGAGGAGGTTGGAAAATTATGGAAAGTGAGAAAATGTTGGAAATATTGAAAAAGCAAATTGCTAAATTCCTAGTGGAAAACTGGAGAAATTTACAAACCAGTATAGAAAGAAATTACGAAAACAGGGCACAAAACGAGAATACAGGACGAATCAAAAGTGATATGTGGTGAACTATATTGTTGTTCTTTATACTCCTTGTATGACAGGAAAATTGTCCACATGAAAGAAACACATGAGAGTAATTTATATTGGTAAGGGATAACCGAAAGAAAACTCATGAAGCAAAGATACACAGCAAGTTTACACATGAAGACAAGAGAAGACGGAAAACCCAACAAAAATAATTATTGTCTATATGAAATAAGTGTTTTGTCGTTCTTTTCTCCCTTTCAGGAAGTGTTTATTGCAGTGTTTTGCCATTAGTGTTGATCATATTAATAAAAAGGAACATAGAAGATAAAAACGTGAAATTGATCAAAATAATTTCACCAAAATAATGGTGAAAATGATATCGGATATGAAACATAATGTGAATGAAATGTGATAAATAATGAAGTGATGTAAAGTTTCATGACAACATGACATAGAAATGTTATAAATTGTGAAGCAGGAAGTTGCATGAAATTGGAATATAATTTTTTTTTGCTTGTTGCATGTATTGATTTTGAAGTTGATTATAATGAATTGTAGTCATTGTTTAAAGAGCATGAAATTCACTTGAATAAGAAATAAGAACATGTGATGTTGAGATCATAATGATGTAAGAACTTTGAAAATAAGCTGAAACTGCATTTGGAATACGATGAAAGGGACGATGACACAGTTCGAGTAAATTGGTCACGGACTATAGGCTTGTAGAAAATTTGGTTGTTACGACGAAAGTTACGTAACATAATAATGCGCACGAATCATAAGTATTCAGCTTTGACCCTATTCATTTTTGGGGATGTTTTTCTGTTTACCGGTTCTTTAGGCAAATTAATCAAAATCGCCGGTGGTTTGAGCAAATAATTATGTGACGGTTTTCTGAATCAGAAATATATTAACTTAGGGAAACAAAGAATCCTTAAAAAGGATACTATGTTTCTGAATGGTAAGGGATATTGTAATAGTAATATATTTGCATAAATTAATATTCATACAAATTATAATATAAATATAGAGGGCTGCATATATTCATGCAGATATTCGAACTTACTATAAATAATCAAAACAGTGCACAAAATCACGGTATTTATTTTAAGATACAAAGTTTCAAAACAGGATATAACAAGTTCAAACAAGCCAAAGCTGAGTCTATGGACCAGGTGTAAGATTGAGCTCAGAAGCAATGACTGTACAGGCTATTAACAACAGAGCACTTTAGCTAATTATAGAGAAGGGTTAAGGTGAGTGACATATCAGAGCCGACAATCTGCAGGTTGCCTTTGGTCCTGACAGGTGATCCTTTTCCACTACAATTATCTGGAGTAAAAGCAATTACTGGCGGCTTACCTGCCAAACGACAGGGATAGTGACTCATCAGACTATTAACACATAGAGGGGGACCGAGTCTATATAAGCTAAGCCGGATTAAAGAGTGGGATCAGTTAACATCCATTGTTGGGTTGCATCAGGTCTCTCCTCCTACTTGGCTCACGATGGGAAAGGTGTTAAAGGCTTAGCCGTGGGTGCGACGGTCGAGTAACCGACGGAAGCCACGTACAGCTAAGTACTTGTATCGAGTTATGATATAACCTCATTATTGTATTGTAAGGTATTTACGGAAATCATAATAGAGTAATATATAAGTAAGTATAGAGTAATATATATTATAAGTATAATCCATTCTGACATAATATGGGTTTCACACAGAAATAAACCTGTAACAGATCTATCAAATAATTGTAAGTATATTCGTTTGGCTTAGAAATGTAGCATTGCCAATTTTAAATGTTTCAGCGAACTGTTTCCACAATAATTACAACAATAATGTGGCACGTACGAGCCACTTGAGGGCCACGTGCTGCTAGCGCCAACCCCATTTTAGAAAAAGGCACTTCTACATATGACGCTTTACCTGTTTGCCGAAATTTAGATCTGGCAACTTTCCCTAATGAGCTGTAGACGTGTCTTTCTATCCTATGAGAATTAAGATGAGAACAATAATTCTACATAAAATCAAATGTTCGTTTTACTAATGCTTCCAAATAAATTAATAACAAGGAAACCTTTTTATCGTCGTGGGGCAGATAATTCAGTAGGAGTTCGTGTACCTTCCTCTTCAAGTTTTCATTTAATGTCCAAAGTATTATTCGGTGCGATTAACTTGGCTGATAGGATTAACCTTGGTGGTCTTTCCCTGGTTAAATGATATCACTACTTTGAAAGGCCGACTGTTTTTTGAAATTTGGCAGCTTCTCTTATACCAGTTTGGGTTTTGGGTGAATATCACAACTTTCAGAGGACTGTGAATGAAGAAAAGATCAGACGGTGCAATCGTCAACCGTACCTTTTTTGTCTGGAGAAATTTTATCTATGAATTTTCTCATTCATAATTTTCACCTTTGCCATTGCCCCATAAGCCGTTACGTCAGCGAAATTAACACGGTTTGATGCTGATTTTTGTTTGCTTCATTCACTCAATCAGCGCATCCCTCCTCACTTGGCCCTACCTTGGTTAACGTTAATCATTCAATCACTTAGTTACCATGGTGTTCACGAACACATAATTGTCCCTTTTATCGTTGTGGGGCAGATAATTTAGTTTGGATTCGTGTACCGTAACAAAAAACCGACTAAACCTTTGCAATAAAAGATACTCCGTCTCTTAGTGAACCATAATGTGATTTATTGAGGCCCCAGCCTGTCGCTACGCGCCCCAAAACATAAAAGGTAAACTTACACTACTCACAAGAACACTAACCACCACAACACTGCTACAACAACCACTCTTTTCTAGTGAACCACCTATTTGCAACAACAATGAATTCTTACAATTAGGTGCTGAAACGATAAGCGTGTAACACTCAAGTATGTTATAATCTACTGTTGGATGACAATATAAACAATGATTACAACAATAATTTTGCACTTTGGGGCCATTCAAAAACCACGTGGTCGGCCAGGGGGTGGGGGAGGTCGGCTTTTGGCCACAAGTAACAACAAAGGGGGAGGGGGTTTCCAAGGAAACCACGAGGCTATTGCATTTAAGGGAAAGCCCTTATCTCTAATGAATTGATTATTTAGCTTACAAGAGTCTCTACGAATAGCATCTAACTCAGCCTTATATTGTTCTTATATTGTTCCTACATCGACCTTAACGTCTCGGCCCTGTCAACTGAACTGCATTTCCTGCGTAGTAGAGAAAGACCGTGAAAGATCGCCACATCTGCTGGGTGATATTGACCTAGTGGAGTCGGTCCAGAGAAAGTTCACTAAGCGCCTAAATGGTATGCGAGACATTTCTTATGGTGAGCGGCTTTTACAGACCGGCCTTGAGTCCCTCGAACTTAGGCGCCTTAAATTTGACCTCTTACTAACTTATAAAATACTTCGTGGTACGCTGAATGTCGATCTACCGTTTTTTTTGTGCCTGTTTCAGGCCTCATGTCTACGCGCGGTCACAGATGGAAACTTGCAGTACAGCCGGCAAGAACAGGTCTCAGAAAACATTTTTTCGCTGTACGGGTTGTTAGTGCATGGAATGCACTCTCACCTCTGACGGTTGACCAGCACACGGTACAGGGATTTAAACATTCGTTGGCCAGAGAGAATCTTCAAATTTTCCTCAAACGTAGTTACTGACTTGGCAAAAGTAATAACCACCCTTTTTATGGGCTTATTTGCAGAATCTATTTTTATCTTAGGCGCGGTATAAGTGGCTCAACACCCTTCCGTTGTCCTCCCATGACTCCTGTGGGAAACTTATTATTATTATAAGATGCTGTGGCTCGTCGTAGAAATCTTCAACAACGTAAGACTGCATTTCCTTGACTGTACTAAATTCATTTAAATATTGTACGGCTAACGTCGAGTGCTTCATGGGACTATTCAGTGCAGTGATAGCCTACGTAATAATGAACGTAATAGATTACAATTTTCTACTTTCCGTCTCAGTTACAAAACTCGGATGAAGTTTAGTCTAATGGCTGTTGCAGATAGCCAAAAAAATTGGTGAAAATATTTCATACGATAAATGCAGCAGCTGCTTTTATTAAAAGCGAAAGTGCAGTATGGGGCCATTTGTTGGATTTCTCATGTCGAACACTACCAATTCACCAAATTTGGTGCGGTACAATAACACAAATTTTGTGTGAAGTGGTACTGCATTTGTCGAAAACTCATTAAGGTGTAATTTTATTAAGAACGTGGAGGGGAGAGGTGTGGCTATAAGCCACGTGGTTTTGTTGGGGGAGGGGTCCAAGATCTGGCCACAGATGACCACACAGGGGGGAGGGTGGGTTAAAAATGGCTTAAACGGCCATGTGGTTTTTGAATGGCCCCTTACGAGCCACTTGAGGGCCACGTGCTTCTAGCTGCAACCCCCATTTAGAAAAAGGCACTTCCTCATATGACGCTTCACCTGTCTGCCGAAATTTAGATCTGGCAACTTTCCCTAATCAGCTGTAGACGTGTTGTTAAACCCTATGAGAATTAACAAGGGAGCCTGCAGACTAGTTACTAGTTACCAGTAACACAAATTCAACGTTGCTGAGGACACTTTTTCTTCATGAAGGACACGTTCTCACATTTTTGTGTTGACGTTTTCTTTGTTACTGGACCCAAGACACCTGATTCAAACGATTTACAAAGATTCATTCTACCGCATGGGAAATTTACACCAGTATGCTGAAATCAGGTATAAGTTGGTTTCAGTTAAAAGACACAGTCTGCAAGCACAGCCGCCTTTTTTTCATCAACAATCTTTTTTTAACAATTGGATGTCTACAATCGGACGATATACTGTTACTTGGCGGCGACACACTAGCGTGTGTCTAGATAGTAGATATGTCTACTAGTGAGCCGTCTTTTTATCATTAACAATGAATTTTTTTAACAATCGGATGTCTACAATAGGATGATCTACTGCTACTTGGTGGCGACACACTAGCGTGTGTCTAGATCACGATCTGGAATAATACAATACTGTCACGATTTAATTGACCAACTGAGGGTCAATATTTATGTAACTAGAGTGTTGATTAAATGGACCATTGTTGATGAATTGCTGCTCCATTGAGCCTCCCATTTAGTGTTATTTATATACAATAGTGTACTGTTGATTCCAATTGCTATCCTGAGAGATAATGGTTTCATTCTCGGACATTGCTCGCTAGAATAAATCATTATAATGGTGTCAAAATTGTGATTCAAATACCCTAAAATTTTCCGGAGACAGATTAGATTTTTTTTAAGCATTCAGTTATAATTACATAGTGCCTAAAGTTGGGAGTAGGCAAAAAAAATTTCGGAGGCAAGTAACAATGTTAGTTATTTGTAAACAAATATTTGGTGCTAAAATTTCGTAGCCTACATTCAGGAGAAGTAGTGCTGGCAAGCTTTCTTGAAAAATTTCATTGCTGATTTTTGTTGGTTGGTTGAGTGATTATTTTGCAAACAAAAACAAGTTGGCATATTAGCTGTTGTGAAATATTTTTCAGTGCTAAATAGTATGTGCATTTTAGAGGAAAATTGCATTAGGGGAACTATTTAACCTTTTATCCAGTTATTGGAAATTTTGGTGATTTTGGCAATTTATAGGCCTAAATTGAGTGCTATTTATATTGTTTAGTTGTATAGGAATTAGCGCTTATGGTAGTGTTTAAACCACCCAAAACAAAACTGGTATAAGAGAAGCCGCCAAGTTCCCTAAAAGGGTTGGCCTTTGAAAGTAGTGATATCATTCAACCAGGAAAAGGCCACCAAGGTTAATCCTATTAGCCAAGTTAATGGCACCTACTAATAGTTTGAAAGTTAAATGAAAACTAGAAGACTGCTACTAGCGGTAGCAATTTTCAAGTTTTCATTTAATGACCAAAGTATTATTCGGTGCAATTGACTTGGCTAATAGGATTAACCTTGGCCTTTTCCTGGTTGAATGATATCACTACTTTCAAAGGCCAACCCTTTTTGGAAACTTGGTGGCTTCTCTTATACCAGTTTTGGTTTTGGGTGGATATCACAACTTTCATAGGCCTGTGAATACAAAAATCCCATGGTCTAATCGTCACCTCTACATTTTTTGACTGGAGGTATTTTATGACTATAAATTTTCTCATTCAAAATTTTCATATTTGCCATTGGCAAATTAGCCGTTTCATCAGCCAAACTGACACGGTTTGGGCTATTATATGCCCATGTTTCACATGTTTAAGTTTGTTCAGTCGCATTTTTTAGCGCACTGGCCAACAAATGCTGATTTTCGTTCACTTCAATCACTCAATCAGCGCATCCCCCTTCGGTTTCCCCACCCAAG
The DNA here is from genome assembly GCA_023313725.1 of Lithobius niger. Lineage (NCBI taxonomy): Eukaryota > Metazoa > Arthropoda > Chilopoda > Lithobiomorpha > Lithobiidae > Lithobius > Lithobius niger. Next base: position 64,868 of record JAHWFP010146836.1, read on the forward strand.
GTTAATTTTAATCACGCAATGAAGTTGGAATTGCTCACTCAGTCACATTTAATCTCATCTACTTGGCCGATCGTCTACTTGGTAGCGTCACACTAGCATATGACTAGTGTAACCATCAAACTCGGCACATTACTAAGACATACTACCTTCGAAAAAATTTACTTTCTAGTTGCCTTGAAAATATCATTAACTTTTTTATAGCATTCTCCTTCTCAGAATGCTGTTCAATCTAGAGAAATTAAATCGAAGATGTCCTTCCGGTTCGCTACCTTCTGCGCAGTACCTGCGCAGCCTCCTTCATATAAAATCCGAAGCGGAGCGGTATGCTCACCTTTTCTTCTCTGGCCACTGTGCTGTTCACTTCGTTCCTGTTGCGTTCCTCATTCTACGTTCTGCATCCCTTGGTAACGTCGTTCCCATGCCACATGCTAAAGGAACGCCGAAGGACGGTTCATCGTCCCGTACTCCACATTCTGCGTCCCCTCAGCCTTTGCCAGTTTCAGACAATGTTGAAATTCTTGAATTGACAACGGACCAGGATTCATTGAAACAAGCGCTTCCACCTCCGAATCCCTTTCTTTCCGAGCCATCTCTGCCAGTACCCTGCAACACTGCAGTTACATCCCTGCGTTCCCTTTCCGAAGAGCTCTCTCGAACAAAGGAACGGTATGCTTGCCTTAAACTCCAACTCAAAGCCCGGAAAGTTGCTGCCAAACTGGCCTCCTCTGTAGGACCGCAACTCACTCCTCTGGACTAGTCTTCACATTCCTCTCAACCTTCAGTAGCTGAGTGGCAGACGATGATCCACTCACCTCATCCCAAGTGCATACTCTTATGGATTCTTCCCTCCAAACCTTTAAACGGAAGACACCAGTCTCAGCCTATACTTCGTTTTGGCTTGCTTCCATCCCTAAACACCGGTCCCTCTACCGTTCCAGATAACCTGCCTCCACGTTCCGTTCCGCCAGCTCCTTTGCCAACTCCACCCGTTCCTCCTGCGGATGACGACTTTGATTCTTATTACTCACCTGACCCGTCCGCGTATTTACAAACCTTACTCCTATTCGGCACCATTAGCAAATCGCGTCGCCTCATTGGCGCGCTCAATCACGTGACCCGCAGCAGACTACGACCAGAGACGTGTTTGTCGTCTCTGCTACGACGAATGCATCAGTCGCCGCCGAAGCTTTTGCCGAACCATAGTGTGGACGCAAGTAGCGGATTGAAATTAAACCAATACTACCAGCGTATTCATTAAAAGCTATACATAATTCTGCCAACATACTGTAACTTGTTTCTGTAATGAACATTGAAAATGAAGTCAACAGCGCGGTGGCAGCGCTTTAGACTCGAAACTGAGAGCTGAACAGGCTCTTCTCGCAGTTTATGTATGGGCAGCCATTTGTTGTTGTGTGAGCGTTGCCGACGTGATCTTCCGTGTATACGTTAGTTAGGCAATGGTTTGAGGAATGCGACGCATAGTGTGACCATAGTGGACCATGGACCATAGTGTGAACCATCAGTTTTGTTTTTGCAATAAAACTAACCGAGGGCCTGCGAGGTTTTATATTCGATATACTGTAACACGATACACAACATCGTATTTTTTTTGCCTATATGACTTAAGCATTGAATCAGAAATAAATTTTATAGCCTAGTCTAACATACATTAATGGCAGCTGAAGACAAATTGGAGTAAAATAAATAAACGTACATATAGTAGTAAATAATAATAACGGCAACTTTAGTTATTTCTAGTGTATGATTTTCACTGTTGGCTTATTTCAATTAGGTTAGCGACACCCTATTTTGTCCGATTTGGTTGACCATACTATAGTGTAGCAGGCGTGTTATGTGTAAAGGGTATAAATTGCGGCAACCAGCCTACAACCAAATAAATGACTTCTTTCCAAGCTCTAATACACAACCTATAAACATTGACAATCAAGAGCTATAACTGCCTTTATGTATAGTTGTTCACCCACACGTTAAAGTAGCAGCACACACGATGGCTCACGGTTCCAATAATACCGCCAAGCGAAGCCCATGCGACGCGGTGAGCTGCTCTGAGTCACATGACTAAGAACGCCAATGAGACCACGCGATTTTGCCAATGGTGCCGAATAGGAGTAAGGTTTGTAAATACGCGACCCGTCCCTTCCAGATCATCTTGGCCCTCTATTCCAGGGGGATCCTGATCCCTAGGAGATCCCGCTTCCTGAACTATTAAAGACTGTTGAGGGGATCATTCCGGACTGCTTCCTATACAAGCCTACTTCTACCTCTGACCCAGTCTCCAAGAACCGTGGCTTTGCGACTGGTTTTGGCTTCGGCCTGCGTGACCAACTCCCACACCAGCCTCCGTTATTGGGACAGTCAACAACACTTCTCACCACATTACTCAGGACCGGCGCCGTCCTCCTCGGTAACGGAACGCCTCTCGAATTAGATAAAGATCCACCTCGCCCAGGCCATGAAAGTTACTTCTTCTGTTGCACTGGAGAAGGAACGGCCAATCCAAGAAACTTTGACACTTATCCTCTGTCAGAATTCCTTACCGCTGATACCAAACTGGATTTTGGTTCCTCCCTCTATCTTCCTCGAAGAGCTGCAGTTCCTGTTTTCGTCCTACGTGACAACGACTGCATCCTCCGCCTTGGACTTTGTGCTGCTTCCCAGGCGGACGTCCTTAGCATTGCCGTTAACGCGCTGTGTGAATGACTCTACACGGATCCTCCTCTTGAGGACACCTGCCAACTGGCATTCATCATCAATCAAGTTTTTAGGAAGAGTTGCTTTGCTACCTACTATGCTATGAATTGGTTCACGCATGCGCTCTGCAACTCCATGCTCCTCCTGCGAGAAATAGCCCTGAACACTGCACCTAACCTCCACGATTCAACTCGTCATCTTCTCCGGAATCAGCCCATCCACGAATCAGAATCCCTATTCCACGGATTGATTCCTAAAGTGGCCTCTCACCTTTACATCTCCCGTAAGCCTTGTGACACCAAGAATCGCCAGAATCAACGTCCACGTTCCATTCCATCCTCCAAGCATGACCAACCTAAGGAAGATTGGAAGGTCACAAAGACATCAGACCCTGCTCCACCTCCGGTGACACGTTCCGCATCGCCCTTTCCATCCCGTTCCCAGGGACGAGGACCTGGTCGTTCCCTGGGCCATCCCTCCACTCCTGACAGACGACAGCGTTCCTCCTTTCATTCCCACAACAGGAGACGTGACAATTACTGACATTCCACCTCCCCCACAAGAAGTAGGAAGACGTCTTCAGTTTCATGTCAAAGCTTGGCAGGAGGTAACCTCCGATCCAGTGATTCTTTCAATTATTTTAAATGGCTTCAAGCCAAAGTTTTTACAGAAGCCCCTTTGCAAGACCCACCTTGGGAACTGGAAGCACCAGCCCCCATTCCGCTCCAGACGGAAATAACGTCCCTCCTTCAAAAACAGGCAATTCGTGTTGTGTTACCAACATTCACCCCAGGCTTTTACAGCAGCATCGTTCTACGTAGCAAGAAATCAGGCGGAATGTGCCTCATTTTCAACTTGAAACCACTGAATCAATTCATCCTCAATCTACATTTTCAAATGAAAACAGTCTCTTCTATCCGGGACTCATTACAACCCAACGATTGGACAGTGTCGCTAGATCTTGCGGACACATACCTTCACATTCCACTTCATGCATCTGTCCTCCACCTATTCCTCCACCTATTCATCTGTCCTCCACCTATTCCTAGATGGAACGGTGTTCGAGTTCCTCTGCCTTCCCTTCGGACTGAACGCCGCCCCACGCATCTTCACCATGGTCCTACGTTCTGTTCTCGCCTATCTCCACCAGCAAGGCATACGCATCCATGCCTTCCTAAATGACTGTCTTCTGCCCCATCCCAACCAATCAACATTCTCCAATAATCTACACAACGTCGTGTCTCTTCTTCATCATCTGGGTCTGGGCATAAACCTTTCGAAATCTTGTCTCCAGCCCGCTCAATCTTTCATGTTCCTAGGGGCGTTCTTCGACCTCAAACACTCAACAGTCATGCCATCTCCGAAACACATTGAAAATACCTACATTCTGCCAGCGCCATCCTACACATGCCTCTCAACACTTTCCGAGATCTCGCCTCCACCATCGGAATCATCGACTCCTTCGCAGACCTCGTTCCTTACGGCAGGTGGATGGTACTACCGCTACATCATTACCATTCTGCTCACTGGGGCAATCCCCAACTGGCTCTATCTCTGCTGTCCCATCGTCTCGGTCCTACCTTCCCCACCGACACCTTCAGGTGGGGGACGGACGTCCTCAACCTGACAGCTACAGTTCCTCTTCATGAACCGCTCCCTCAGGTCCATCTTTTCACGGACGCATCCCAATCAGGTTGGGGAGCCCACATCGACAACCTAACCATCTCCGGCGAATGGCCAACTGCGACGACGTTCCACATCAATCACCTGGAACTATTGGCTGTCCTCCTCGGCCTTCCAATATTTCCGGGACCATGTAAGCAGGACAAACGGTACAAGTCCACGTAGACAACACCACTGCTGTTGCTTACGTTCGGAAGGGAGGCGGAACGTACTCCCTATCCCTCCATCAAGTAACCTCTCAGATTTATCAACTGTGCATCAAACTTTGTGTCTGCCACACTCCACATCCGGGGTCGTTGAACGTGATTACCGATTCCCTCTCTCGACGGGAGCCACCCACCAGCAAATGGACGCTACATTCAACCATTTTCTCCGTCCTGTTCCGTCTCTGGGATCACCCAATGGTCGAATCTTCGCTACGAGGTACAATGCCAGACTTCCCCTGTTCGTCAGCCCCTTCCCGGATTCTCGTGCTTGGGCAGTGGACGCATAAACCTTGAATTGGAATCACCTCTACGCATATGCCTTCCCCCTCCCCCCCCCCCGTCTCCTCCCTCTTGTCCTACGCAAAATCGCCAACTCACACAGACGATTCCTCGTAACAGCACCGAATTGACCTGTAGCAGCTTGGTTCCCATTACTACTCAGCCTCCTCATCGAATCTCCTCCCTGCCTCCGGAGCCGTCTGGACCTCTTGTCTCAACACAGTGGAACGGTCCACCACCCGAACCACCAGGCATTACGACTTCGCAGGTGGCTACTATCATCCACTCCTCCGAGCATCTGGCATTCTTGAGGACGAGCCACTCGCATTGCATCACAAGCCGTCCAATCCTCTACCAACAAGATTTACGGCAGTCACTGGAAACGATGGCTTCATCGGTGTGTCACAGAACAGGTTAATCCAGTCTGTCCCCCTTTGCACAACCTTCTCCGGTTCCTCACAACTCTATTCAACAGTGGACTCAGGGGCTCCACAATCTTAGTATACCATTCCGCCCTGAATGCTGTTTTCAAAGTGCCTGGTAACAAAGACCTCCTCACAGATTACAGAATTTCGTCCTTAATCCATAACTTCCACATGGACCGACCACGCACTACACGACAATTTCCCGATTGGGACTGTCCATCGTCCTTACAGCACTCATGGCTCCACCTACGAACCCATGAGCTTATCTAGACTCAGCCACCTTACAAAGAAGACAGTGTTCCTAGTGGCTCTAGCCGCCTGCCTCCGATGCAGCAAATTACAAGCCCTTTCTTCCACAGAAAAAGACTGCTTCTTTCTGCCTGACTACACTTGTGTAACACTGACTCCAAGCACATCATTCCATGCTAAGACTCAGAAACCCGACGAAAGAACTCATCCCTTATCATTCCTTCCCTGTTAACCATCCTAGGTGACGAAGAGGAACGGGATCTCTGCCCAGTCCAGACTATTCGTTTCTATCTCAATGCCTCCAAACCTATATGACGAGGACGCTCTCAGTTATTTCTCCCTTTTAGTAATAAAGTTGGCACGACTTCAACACGCATGATTGCCACTTGCCGCAAGCCTACAAAGCACTCGACATCAAGTGCGCCTCTGAAGGCATCAGAGTAACGGCCCATGAACTTCGTGCAATCTCCAAGTCCTGGGCTCATTAAGCAACATTCCCATCACCGACATAATGGAAGCTGCCTCTTGGAGACATCCCACAAGTCTTCATGTCTCACTATCTCCGAGATATGTCCCATCAAGCTGAGGGACATTACCGTATCGGGCCATTTGTTGCTGCCCGACGTATACTTTGACCCCTTTTACACACTAACTTTTCTTTGAAGGGAACCAGTTACTACCTGAGGGGACTTGAGTCAAATGGCACCCGCCGCCTTGACAAAGTCTATGGGATTGCTATAAAAAAGGTAACGTATATTTTCTAGGCAACTAGAAACTCCAAAATACCAGTATTACCAGGTTGATTTTGGTTTCTATTGCTTGTTGAAAATATACATTACCTTAGTCCCGCCCTCCTCCCCTCTTGTCGCCATTTGGGCACAATAGAGGTCCGAAAAGGTAAGCATACCGCTCCGCTTCTGCTTTTATATGAAGGTAGCAAACCGGAAGGACATCTTCGATTTAATTTCTCTAGACTGAACAGCATTTTGAGAAGTAGAATGCTATAAAAAAGGTAATGTATATTTTCAACAGGCAACCAAAATCAACCAGGTAATACTGGTATTTTGGAGTTTTTTTTCCTGCTTGACTGGACCCTGTGCTCACGATCTGCACGTGTTTCAAATTTTCCTGGCAATGATAGATTCCCAGTCTCTTTTCTATTGCAACTTCCGTTGTTTAGTTACCATGATGTATTCACATACCTTAGCAATCACATACTATAAAACTCACTGATCACATAAAATTTCACTTTTCAAATATTGTATAATACAAAACTCACTGAACAGTATCCAACCATCAACCAAGGTTAGTTTATTTACAATGTCGTTGAGGCAAACAATTCAATAATTGCAAGAATAGTTATTTTGTTAAAACTCGAGTTAATTGTTGCGGTACGTAACTACTGAAACGGTACACGTATAACACTTAAGCATATTATAATAAACTGTTGGATAACAATACAAACAATGGTTACAACAATAATTTTGCATTTACGCGCCACTTCAGGGCCACGTGCTTCTAGCTGCAACCCCCAAAAGGCACACCGCCGTACTACTCTTTACCTGTGTGCCAATATTTAGATTTACAAAATTTTCCTAGCGAGCCGTAGACGTGTTTTTATACCCTATGAGAATTAACACGAGAGCCTTGATCTTAGCTAGTAGTAGTTGCTAGCCAGTAACACAAATCAACGTTACTAACGGCACGTTTTCTTCACAAAGGACACCTTCCCGAACTTTAATGTTGTGGTATTTTTCGTTACTGGACCCAAGACACCTGATTTCAACGATTTCCAAATATTTCTACCGCATGGGGAATTCACACCAGTATGCTGAAATCCACCTAAAACCAAAACTGGTAGAAATTTCCAAAAACGATCGGCCTTTGAAGGTAGTAAAATCATTCAACCAAGGAAAGGCCACCAAGGTCAGTCTTATTAGCCAAGTTAATCGCACCGACTAATAGTGCCAAAGTTAAATGAAACTTGAAAATTGCTACTCGCTGTAGCAAACTTCAAGTTTTCATTTAACGTCCAAAGTATTATTGGGTGCGATTAACTTGGCTATAAGATTGACCTTGGCGGCCTTTCGTTGGTTGAGTGATATCACTACCTTCAAAGGCCGATCGTTTTTGGAAACTTGGAGGGTTTTTCTACCAGTTTTGGTTTTGGGTGGATATCACAACTTTCATAGGACTGTGAACGTACACAAGGGTACACCGTATTATCTTCATCTGTAGCTTTTTTCTAGAGGAATTTTATTTCTATAAATTTTTACATTTATAATTTTCAAATTTACCATTGCCAATTAGCCTTTAGATTAGCAAAATTGCCACGGCTTAATTTATTGTATGACCACTCTTTACTTGTTTAAGTTGCTTCAATCCCATTTTGGGACACACTGGCTAACAATTGCTGATTTAGTTTGCTTCGCTCACTCAATCAGTGCATCCCTGAACCTTCCCCTTATCTTTTCAAGATTTCATTGACATTTAGTCATACAGAAACCCCAGAAGGTCGCTGTTACTAAAACAGCAGAACGCGAAGCATTTTATTTTTGGGTTATTAACAAAAACCCCGTTAGCTCGTGGATGCTCGTATTGTTGCGTAACCATCATCTAACGTGCATGCGTTTATTCTTATGCAATCCTCGGCAACGTTAATGTTTCCTTATTTTGTCCTTCGTAACAGTTCAGTTTTTAGTTCATGCAGGCTTTTACAATAAATCTAAAGACCAGTGTTGATTGTTCAAGACATTGTTGCTTGAAATCGTTGGTTGCAACTTGGAAAAGAAACGAAATTTTAATTCACTGGTGGCAAATTTCAAAACCCTCCCACGCATTTGTTCTGAACCCTACAACCCCCAAACCAACAAAAGGACCATGCTCAGATCACCATGCATCCGTGTGCCAAAATTCAGCTACGTAGGCCTTCTCAATTTTGTGCTAGCCATGAGCAAAAAAGTCTATGGGATTTAACATGGGAAAAATCTTATTAGCTAGCTAGCTAACCAGCTATCTAGCTAGACAGTAACATAAAAACAACGTTATTGACGCATCTTTTTCTCTATGATTGGTGGACACTCATCCTTTAAATTTTAGTTTTTCTCAATCTCTGACCCTTTACTTACATTTTCCACAATTTGAAACATTTCTGTCGCATTGGGATTTATCCTCAACATGCCAAAATATACTTTCAGTTGCTTGCAGTGCACATGTCTGCTAGAGAGCCGCTTTTTTATCATTGACAATCAATTTTTTAACAATCGGATGTCTACAATGGGATGATCTACTGTTACTTGGCGGCGACACACTAGCGTGTGTCTAGATCATGTATAAGCTTGTTACACTCGGCAAAAGACAGTCTGCTACTGAGCCGCCATCTGACAACAATTACACTCTAACAATTAAGCTCCAACAACAATAAATCATCTAGGTAATTTTTGCTACATTATTGCCGAATTCAAGTGTTGGCTGCTATAATAGGCCTAGTATTCATCACATTTAAAGGTAATTTTCATTATTTTGAGTTGCATATTGCAGTGATTTTATTGCGTGCGCTAGCATTTAAGTATTGTTCTAACTAAATTTTAAACTAAATACAAGCTTAAATGTCAGTGTTAAAAATGCCTAGATGTAGGAGAAATCATACTAGAGGCACAGTTCAAGTTTCTTCTATGGGTAGACCCATAAGAAAGCCCTCAAATCGAGGCGATTTGGTTTAATTTACAGAAGGTTCTGTTAGTACACTAAATCAGGATAATGTTGATCCAGATGAGTCGAACTCAGAATCAAAGCATTCTGACACTTTGGATACTATTGACGATATCAGTGATGTGTTAAATTTACCACCACCTAGGTATATTCAATCTCGTTCACCAAAATGTAAAGACTAAAACAGAAGTCAGTCTGAGAGAGAAGGAAGCCTATATAGGCCGAGACAATAGAAAGGGATGCTGCCACTAATCCTTTAATTCCTTACCCCCTCCTATTGCGCAACCGTTAATCCACTGGGTAGTTGCGGTAAATTTCTCAGAATTGAGAAGGAGGATGTTGACCTGCACCCCTGTGACGTCATGAAGGTGGGCGCTATCTTGGATTCTTGGGCGCCATTTTTTCTTTCCTTTCTTTCCTCGGCGATTTTTTTTTATTTTCCATCGTTTCTTCTTTTCTTTTCTGTTTTATTAAATCAGTTGAAAATTTTTTTCTCAGCTGTGGCGAGATTCGAACCAGCATCGGCTGGCTTATCAGATGAGTTAGTGACTAACGCCTTTACACTCAGGACCACAGAAACAAGTTAGGAGAAAGGGTTGAGTTGTTGGTCTTAAAGATAAGATTGGAGTTGAAGGAGCTGACATCACGTGGTATTGAGTTTTTATAGGAAGTTAAAAAATTATCTGCGGGACTATTAATTAAAAAAGTAAATAAGTAAGCCTCTCTACAGGGTGCCATTACAGCACAAATAAGATTAACCCAAGTAGCAGTCTTTTAAAGATGTCCCCTGCCCCCTTCCCACCCCTACCTTTAAAAATTACCTAAATAGCAGTCTTTTAAAGATAGTCCATTACATCTAAAGATGAACCCCAAAACTCTTTCCCCTAAAGTTAAGAAATAAAATATTATTTATTTTATGGCACAGTCCTTGAATACTGGAAAAGATGCAGTTATTATTTCTGTTTTAAGTTGGGCCACGAAAACTTTGCTTTTAAAATCCTCCCTCCCCTTTATCAGATAACGATAGGGGTGGGCTGGCATTGTTGCTAAGTGGGGGACACAGGTGGTGAGCCAGGCATGTCTGTGCATGAAAATCTGGACAAGTGGTTACTAAGGAAGATACTCCCCTCCCCCCACCCTCATCTAAAGATTCTTACCTCTAAAACCAAAATCCATATTACCCTTGCTAAAACTTAAGAAGTAAAAATTATTGCACACTCCCTTAAAAGCAAAAAGATTTTATTTCTGTTTTTAAGTTGGACCAGGAAGTTGACTCCTCTCCTCTCTATCAAAGTAACAATCTAAGAATACAATAGGAGTGTGGCCAGTCATTGGAATTACCACATTCAAGTGCACCTGACCCCTTGGCAACATGCCTGGACACGGACAGCTGACTTAAAGTTGAGTTGTAATTTAAAAGGAATAATACAGAAACAAGAGTACATTTTAGGATGGTAATAAAAAAAATACATAACAAACAAACAAACAAACACAGAATCACTGACAGACTGTAACAAATAAAAACTTAAAAAATAAGCAGTGCAATACACACAATGCACGACTCATCCGATTTAACGAAAGTGGCGTCATCTGGTGGCCGGCAGTTGTGGACCTGGATGGGAGCATAAGCCATGCAGTTTATACTGGAAACGTGAACATGCTGATAAAATGTGACGCAAGAATATGTTTTATGTTAAGTTACAGTATATCTCTGCAAAATTTGTGCTACGTCACTTAAAAAACCGAAGTTCCTTGGGCATTCAAATTTTAACACTACTCGTGTTTCCTGCCGTGCACTTCGGTTACGCTAGCCTACCAATATATAGAATCTCTGGAAGCTTATACTCTCCAACAGCATCGGCTGTAAACAAATGTGACAACGTCAACGTAAACGACAAGGTTCAAATTAAATAATACTACAAAAAAAAAATTTACTAGTTCAATCACTGTCGGTTCCTCAATCAAATTTATAACGCGTAATTTATAACGCGTATTATTTCTCGAGCGCTGCGCCAGCCGGGTCGAGGCTGTACTGCATCGCATGAGACGGGACTGCCGTTGCCGGGATACGACCAGATGATACAACCATGATACGACGCACGCCGACAACAACGAAGGCGACAGAGTGGTCAATAAGAAGGTAAGTGACACAAAAAAAAATAAGTTGAAATAAGTTAACAAATTATTGCATATTTGTTTTGTTCCACGTATGCTTGCAAGTGGTAAGAGGTGAACCTCGTTAACTTAATAATCTGTAGTGAAGTCGCTGCATGTTTGCTGCCCGCGTCATAGACCTCTTACTACTTCCAGTGCTACGCGGGCCCCTAGCGGAAGTTGCGGCTACTAATGCCTCTGCTAATGCCTTTTGCATTGAAGTAGCACGAAGGCAAAGCAGTATCAGAGGTATTAGTAGCCGCAACTACCGCTAGGGCCCCACGTAATACTTGAAGAAGTAAAATGCTATTATCTAGTTAAATTTCTAATCTATGCCTTCTCGGGAGTCGAGTTACTCTCGTGTTTTCGTTACTATCGCGTAAAATTTCTCCCGAAGATGTTGGTAGATTAATCACGCTTAATTACTAGGCGAAAGTGCATGCATGCAAAGGGTTCAAACTGTCCTGTAAACGAAACCTCAAAAGTTCTGTCTCGGTCCGGGTTGGGGTGGAGAGGGGTGGTGGTGGGGGGGGGGGGAGTAATCATGCTACAAACGTTATCGGGAAGGTGAACTAGGACTAGTAACACAATAAGGTTCGTGCGGAGAGGACATTAATTTTTTTTTAATTAAACAAAACTCCATAATTCTTTAAGAACAAAGATGCTTAAAATAACAAACTCCGTAACCTTTGCCCTTAATTACATCAATATTATTACACCCATCAAAGTCAACTAAATCTTCATTTTAACGCTGCTTTAAGCTTGCGACGTCACAGAACCTTCGTTTTCCTGGTACTCTTGTTTTGTATGTGCGTGTACCTTACCGCAATTTTTTTCCCAGTTAACGTTTCAAAAGTACTCGCCAAACTTACCATTTAATGAATTTTTATTAGGCCTATTATTATTTCTTTTCGCAGGGGTATAGATGGTGTGACAAAAAAACGACTCTGCTTTGTATATTAAATGGAGAAACTTTTCAAAATGTATCGAAGTCTGTTTCTTTGATTCTTCGTTTTGGCATTACCACTATTTTTTTCACCTTCCTATAAAGTTATAGTTAATGTCTTCTCACACGAAATTTGTCCGGTAACCACGTTACCACGAGACGGAACGTTCTGCATGCGTACTAAATCGTGAGATAAAGTTAACGCCGAAGTAAGTGTGCGTTTTGCGTTAGACGATGCAGAAAACCCTGCGTGTGTCTGTATGTTTTGTTTTTGGCTACATTCCTGTATTTAAACGAAATTCAGGATGAAGAGTGTCGCTTCTTTGTCAATATTGTGAGCTCAGAATTTTACAGAAATTTCATGACTATTGAGTTACCGTAATAGCGGGGGTGTTCAGTACGCAGCCTAAGCGACCGGTCATTATTTATATTGGTGGGGAGACCAAGCATTTTTTGAGTCCTCTCGGGAATGGGGGAGCAGGGTTCAAAAATCTTTTCAACACCCCCCCCCCCCAGTAGGTGGGCGATTTTAGAAATTTCCAAAATTTAGAAAGCCCTCGTCGGGCCCTATCATAACCCTTTGAGAGGACTCAAAAAAGTGACCTTCCCCCCCCCCCTCCCCAAGGAATCCCCATCATGTTAGTATCAATGCCAAGTATTGAATAGTTTATTTCAATGCACTTTTTAAAAATATGCTTAGCCTGTCCTTTCGTCTTTTAATCAGCCTTGTTTTTCTTCAAAATTGTCACAGTATGTTTTCCGATACTTTGGACCTAAATTGTCGATGCGCACTACCGCTACGACTTAGTAATTTGTCTACAGAAATCATCTTCGGGTAGCGTCAGGAGGCATACAACTTTATTATTATTCTTAAGTTGGGGTGGGGGAGGTCAGATTTCTTTTGGACCTCGATAGGAGGGGGGGGGGGCAAATTTATTTTAAGGGTCTTGTAATGAGTGTCATTGAAAATTTGACAGTCACAAATAAAATCCCTCCACTGCTCCTCCCCGGCTACATGCTACTTTTTATGACAAGTAAACAGGACAGAAAGCCAAATGGCATCTGTATTAGTTTTGTTAAGTTGTAAAATATTGTAAGTCAACCAACTAGTTGTCCGCTGGTTAGTCTTTAAACATCTACGTATTGAAAGTAAATGTTACTAATTAGGGGGGGGGGACAGCTGACCTACCTGGCTGAATGTAAAAGTGAAGCATTTCTTTTATTTCTAGGTCTTGAGTGCTTGTGTGAAGAGGCTGAACGAAGGGAAGCCATGTTGAAGTGAAGATAGTAAACTAAAAGCTTGGCTGAGAAATTTTGTTCAGCTTGGAGCAAAGTAAGAAAGCTATGGACCCCAGCGAGTGACACTATAGATTCACACATTTGCAATTCATGCAGAAGATCAGATGGCTTGACATGGACCGTTAAGCCAGTTTTCAGGACAAGGTAAATGTGTTAGCATTATGGTTTACGAACAAATGCAACCCAAAAGTATTACCGCATAGGTAAAACCTATTTGTCAACAGAGATAAAAAGTCAAAAGACACATTAAAGGATTTAAATTGTTGACTTGCAGCCAGCATCACGAGTCACATACCACTTCCACACTGTACCCCGAATACCGCCTTTGGTGTCAGGGCCCCGACTAGTAACCACAGGCAAAACCCAACACTCTTCTTTCCGCACTCTGAGGCCAAGATCCGTTCTTTAGTTAATCTTTCTCTTGCCACAACATTTTCGATGCCCACGCTCTGCCCCTTTCCACACTGAAACACGGGGTGATAGTCGACATCGCAAGTCTTGACTTCGAGCAGGACTTGAAAGTCAGGGTCGGGCCTGGACCGAGTCGGAGACCAGTGTGGAAAGTTCAGGCTCGGGCCCAGGGTGGGTTCGGACTTTTTCCTCAGTGTGGAAGGGGCATTAGACAGCAGCCATCATAGCATCCTAGGAAGAACAAGTTGAGGGGGAGGGAAGGATGGAAAGGGGAGTGGAAACCCAAAAGGAAAAGTCCGGAAAGCCTGGGGGAGGGAGGGGCACGCAACAAGCACAGCCTGGCGGACGGGAGAAAAGAAAGGGAAGGCAACAAATGGCCGAATAACCGAAAAAAAGACAACTGGGATAAAGAATGGAGACGAAGTGAGAGGAATTTTCAATTATCGGTCAAGTGGCAGCCCTGATGTTCAGTCATTACAATGGGCGCTTAAGTCCATGCAGTGGTAAGCTTCTTGTTAATACAGTGCTTGGCGAGTGCTCCTTTTTTTACTAATTCTTCTCGATAGCACTAAGTGTTCTGCTCGAGGGGCAATAGCGGCTCGAGATGATTCTCCTACATAGACAACACTACAGCTTTCTTGCTGGTCCCCTGCACATGAGTCTCTCGTGAGGACCTTGATCTCATAGGCTGCATGTAGGTTCTTTTCTCGTGTTTCTCTCCAGGTGGCTTCTGTTCAGGATAGGACCAATACAAGTAGTTAAAGTACCAGTACTCTACAAAGTACAAAGGTTTTGACCAATATTCAAAACTAAGTCATAACATTAGGCTTCAGTCCAACTTTTGGTCTGTCCCAAGAGGGGAAAAAGCTAGCAGGTCTCGTGGCCGGTAAAGATACAGAATCACATTCGGTGTAGTCTGTTAAATGGTTACACGAAGGGACTACCATGCCATAGTCAACCTCTGGTTAGCTGCTTCTCGATTGCAGTATTACAAACAAAAGTTTAGTGTCTTATACCATGTTTGTTACCATCATGCTTCCACCGCATGACGACTTGTACCTATATCTCGACTGTATGTAGAGGTTGCAAGCAATAACTCCCATACTATTTGTATTACAAGTTTACATTTTTTGTTTCAGCATTAGAGAAGAAGAATGATCTGATAAAGACGGTATACTTTAATCTTACGAATAAATGGGATTCAGCCTTTGAAGAGCATGAAACGGCGAGAACTCCTCGAAAATTATAAAAGATGTCCACGTTCATATAACAAGTTGGCTTAAGACCACTGGGGTGGTACGATCTCGGCAAATAAGTTTGTTTACTGAAGGAGAAACTGAATATGAACAGCTAAAGAAGCTGAGTCTTGATGAACTGAAAAATGAAATGGCAAGTCGGAACATCAAAACCAAAGCAAGAAGAAAAAAACAATAGCTGAATTATTACGAGAGACAAAATATTTAATGGTCATTTAGAACGTCAGTTTGGTTTGCAATTCAAGTAGGCTGTACTAAGTACATAAAGTCTTGGGTATCAGTTAAAAAATGTTTAAAGACAACATTGCGTACTTCTTGATTCAAAAGCTTAAAGATAGAAACAATGTTACAAGTATTAAACCTCTACAAAATGGCGCTGCACGTTTATTAGTCCACGGCCCAAACAGTGAAATTTAGCTTATTGGTACCAGAAAAGTGTCAAAATTGAACCTATACCACACGATACATCATATAATAGTTAACAACTTTTGGTGTGATAACCTTTGTTACGGAGCAGCTTAATGGATCAAAAGGTAAAAAAAATATACAGTATTTTTTTGACATTCTGACTGATTATTCAATAACCGTTATTGCTACAAAAGAATGGTTGAGATAAAAGTTGTATGCAATAATACAATCTAGAATGTTGGTCCTAAACTTTTTTTCTATATTTCGTACAGGTTGGAGGAAAATGGTAACCAAAATGTATCAAAACTAGTCGCTACGAATAAACGGTTGAGATAGTTGTTTGCAATAACGTAATTTAGATGTTAGTGCTAAATATTTTTTCCATTGGAGGAGTATGGTGATTTTGGGCAAGTTTCGGCTTTATCTGGCTTATTTAACGCCTATAGATATCTTAATTTGGCAAATTACAACGTTCAGTTGCTGTTGCATCGTTTCAATTCAAGAGGATGAGTTCAATAATTTGATTCACTTGAAAGATTAGAGTGGCTCCCTCCATCAAGGGTAATTGATAGTCCACGCCACTGTTCGGGTAGTCACAACAGCAGCTGAAAGTGAAAAATTAGCGCAAAATCGAATGGTGCAGGTGATACCAGCCGCTGGTAAAATGGGCATACCTCATTCCCATAGACTCTTTCTATTACCCTTACTGCCAAGAAAGCATTCCAGCCTTTTGAATGAATCTAATTGGAGTCGTCCACCAAAATAAGAAACGTCTCAACAGCAGCTGAAAGTCGAAAATGAGCAAAAAATAGAATGGTGCATTTGATACCAGCCCATACTATGATGGGCATAGCTCGGTACCTAACAGTGGTAGATTCTTACAGTTATTTATGATGCAAAAAGACATTTCTACACTTCTAATGAATCATCCACATGAATCGGAAACGACACAACCGTAGTTTATATTTGTAGGTTGATAAATTGAGATACCCATTGGCAATTATGGTCAAAATGACCCAAATTGACCCACTTTCTCGAAACCACAAGAGTATGAAAAAAAGGAATGGATACTACATTGTAGATTACAACACTGCAAACAACTTTTATTTAACCTTTTTTGGTAGCAATGACGCTTTTTGAATGACAGACCAAAATGGGAAAAAAATTGTAAATTTTGATTTTTTGACCCCCAATTTGACCCATTCAGCTGCTCTGTACCAAAGGTTACAGCACCAAAATTTTACAGGATGTGTTGTGGGTATTGGTAATATTTTGCCACCTTGATTGGTACCGAATGTCTAGCCCATGGTCCTGAAAACCGGAATACTAATGTTCTCCAGGGATGCGCCGAATACCTAATACGAGGCTGCATACTGCCGAACACCAAATTATCTGTCATCTCATAAAATAAGAACTTGCCTCCCTGCACGCTGTGTAGCCTAATTATGTAAAATTGTCATGACGCTGCAATAAAAAAAAAATCAAGACTACTCAATGATGAATTGGGGCAATGACTTGTCATGATTTATTATGATTTATCATGAATGGTAGTAAGGATTTATATCAAAAACCAAAACAGGTAAAAGAGGCCGCCAAGTTCCGAAAGGTTCGGCCCTTCAAAGGAGTGAGATCATGATACATCATAATAAATCATGACAAGTCATTGCACCAATTCATCATGGAATAGTCAGTATTTTTTTTTGATTGCATTGTCATGACAATTTTCCATAAGAAAAGCTCTCAAATTGTGCCAAATTTACGAGGTGATAACGTTACATGTGGCTTGTATTAATCTTGTATGGTTGCAAGTACGAAGTGCCCGTCTTGTCACTCACAGTTGTAGGTTCCCTGCGTGAGCATATGGGTGGGGGGGGGGAGCATCAATCCACTCTCCCAACCCACCAGCTTAATACCTTGTTTTCAATGTATTTGCTAGTTGTCCATACTTAAAATTATACAATTTATAAATGGTTTTATTTTCATTTGCTCAAGAACAAATAAGCTTGTAATACCGAATTAACCAGTTTTTAACTCCTTCATTCCTTTTAGTAATTAGTCAACCACCCTAGCCCCAGTTTCAGGCAGCTAACGCCGACTACAGAGGACAAAATTTCAGAAAAAAATGACGAAAAAAATGACAGTAGTCGGCCGAATATTCAGCAGTTTTAACATTATTTGGGCAAATACCGAGCACTTGAGTAGTACTTGGTTGAGTAGTTGATTTTCTAATAAACTGAATACTGAATAATTGCTGAATATTCCTTGCACCCCTAGTTTGGCCAAATTGCTGGAACTGATGATTTAGACTTAATGGTAAGCTCATCATTTGCAGCAGGAAAAAAAAATATGGCACGCCATGCAGAACATGTAACGTTTTGCACTGGATTGAATTTGGCTCGTTCTCTTGCTATAGTATTGACCTTAAATTATGCATCTGTGATGGCTGTCTACGTGAACAAAACAAATGCTGTCGTACCGTTTGCGTGAATTGTTGGTATTTGTATTTGAACGTAAGTTTTTGGTGCAAACTAAGATTTTGTTCAGTAGAAAGTTGCGTGTTGTATCACACATTTTTTTCTTTTAATAAACTAAATCGTTGTACCTAAGTACCTCAGGTGATAAAACATGAGAATGATTTCATATTATTAGTTTTTCTTTTACTGCAGCTCTTTGAAATAATAAGCGAAACTCCACAACCTGTTTCATCACTTCTGGATAACGTTACCTATTACTAGTATTTACATAATACTTATGAAGCTTGGATGTTGAAATGTCTTGTTTCACAATATTTTTCTAGACCAACTGTGTTCTGTGTTCGTTAAAATTGTTTTACTTCATTTTGTGGAAGTAGCCTAGCCTACAGGGATATCCCACTCTGATTTCTGTAGTGCAAAGTTGAATTGGGGTGATGTACCTATAATGCTGTTTTATAATTGGTGCTGCTATTGTATTTTAAAATATACTTAACAAGTAAATAAAAACTAACCTTTAGGCCATTAAAAAAATAAAAGTTGGGTCTCAGTCCCCGCCCGCACTAATTTTTTTGGCGGGAAACAAACAGAAACGCCACGGTGAAAACAAAAGGTACAGATCAAAAGTGGTCCTTATTGAGAAATGAAAATATTAAATTACCATTCTTGCCGTAAAATAACTTTATGGACACAGGGTAAGCAGAATTACGAGGCAGTGTTCTTTTTCCACCAAAATTAAAAAAATAATTCTCCAAAATGTGCGGAAAAGTAAAGGACAACAAATAATAAAAAAAAGTAAAATTCCGCCTCCCTGCACTGCTTTCATGAGTAAAAGGCCCAAGAACCAACATTTTTTTAAGTGGTCTTGTTATGCATGTATTTTGTATATTGTTTATCACTAAGCCAAAAATCCTATATAAACTTAAAAAAAAAAAAAACTCTAGTTGTAAATTCTAGTAATCTAGTTGTGCACTTTAAAAACTCTAGTTGTGGTAATTTTAAAGTCCAATTCATTTTTTTTCCTTTATTAAAATTTCAGACGACATGTAAACACAACATGTAATCCTGCCGTAGGTAGGTGTGTATTATGGATAAATGCTTCTTTTAGAAATGTTGGCCTTTTGAAAACTTGGAGTACACGATGCAGTACATGACGCGCCATAATGTAGCTTGGCTTAGCCTTGCTGAGCGAGTGGTCCAAAATTATTGTAGTAGGGGCGAAGCCATGCCGAAGACGCCATTATTCAATGTAGCTCAACTAATTAACACGCAATGAATGTCCTCAGTGTTACACCAACACACTACTTCCCTAATGTGAAACTTAGCAGCTTAGCTACAGGATGGCAAGAGCCACCGGCCCCTAGACTCAAGTGGCCCCAAAAGAAAAAAAATTAAATTAAAAAAAAGGCTCCTTTGTAGTACACTAGCTATTCAACTTGATTAAAATTGTATTTAAAAAATGAATTTCGAGCCTCCCCGTCCGTCCATCCCCCTATCAAAAAAATATACTGGCCCATAAAAACGCACGAGCTGAAAAATTGATAGTCCAACTTTTTTTCCAAGTTAAAAAAAAAAGAGAAAATAGGGACCACTTGATTGGAGTACGAAAAAGTGGTCCCCATTTTCATTTACAAAAATATAATACAAAATAGAAAACAAGTATGGATTTAGAAATGTCTGAGCTCGTGCGTTTTTATGAACCCTCCTGAATGTTGAGGAGGGCCTCAAGGGCTAATTTGCCTCTGGCCCCACTTAGCGTTCTAGCTACTGTTGAAAGTGTTGTAACATGTGTCTCCATATACGACGTGTCCCGACTACACACAATTCGGTAATATTAAAGTGTGCGCTGCGATTAAGAAAGAAAAAGAAATATTTTATTCAATTTTTTTTTGGGGGGGGGGGGCGAGAGATACTTGAAAAGGAATAAAGTTTGGGGCGGGCGATGGTAGGATAACGTGGGGGGGGGGCAGGGTAGAGATAGTGTAGGGTGTGGAGAGATAATAATTCGTAGCAGGGGGGTGGGGGGGGGGAGAGGGGCACACAATTAAGCTTTGCTTCCCAGGGAGGGAAGGGCCAGCTTCCCTCATAGTTTAGGTTTGGCGACTCAAACATTAGCCGGGGAAAATGGTTTGGAGACTAGAAAAAAGTTAAAACATGTTAAATTACTCTATGTATGCTTAGCACCAGATTCGCATCAAAGTGCGGATAGTGCACAATTCAAGTGAAAAACTGAACCCACACGCCAAAAAGCAAAGTGCCAGCCGTGTGACAGGTCCCCCCCCCCCCCGAGCAAGGCGAGCAAGACACCCCAGTGGTTATCGACCTAGGCTTCAAACCAAGTAAACCACTTCAAATCCAACAATTTACCTGTCCCGACTTTATGCTCAGCTTTTATCGTTTGATCAATTTCGTTCAATTCAATTTTGTAATCTGTTTGCCGTTCTCTTTCACCACCTCAGAGCGCTAATACATCACCTTGACAAGTGGAAAAGCGAAGTCCGGGGAATAAAAAGCTGTTAATAATACGCAACGTTCAATTATTGTTGCGAACTATCCTACAATTATTACAACAAATTTCAGTACTACGACGTGTTGGTATACGCCGAAAATACCAAAAAGGTGGAATAAACTACAAAGCGATAATCGTACACTGGAAATAATGTAGTACAGAGCCACCTTTATGCACTTAACGTTATGCACTCCTCCACTGGGCGTAGCGATAAAGGCGCTATGCCAGTTAGGGATGAATTATAAAAAAGTTTTATCGTCAATTATTTGTGCATATCGTGGGTGCACTGACACGTTGCCAGTACAACTAATAACAGCATTAAAAAGAAACTAACTTTCCCATCAACAATCCGTAATTATGATATGCCACGCTCCTATAAAGTTTTGGAAAAAAAAAAGGTGGGGGGAACTGGTAGAGTAATTCTTGGACACTTAAATCATTGGTGCACCTTGCAGATATCAAATATGTAATACCCCAATTTTAAGGCGAAAATGTTTTTTTTAATTGATGACATAACTTTGATATATTATTGTGTTTTGCTAAATAAAATATTACCGCCAACATTTATTAGATGTCTCCAGTTAAAAATGAGTGCGTTATTAAAATGTAACGCCGATCAGGCTACTTTTATCTGGTAGCCAATATTGCTATTCTCGCATCCGGCTGACCGGCTTGGAAGAGGTAAGATCATAGATTAGAAAGTTAGCCTGATAGATATAGCACGTTACTTCTTTCAGATCCACGCGGCGTCCTGGCGGACGTTGTGGCTACTAATACCTCTGATAATGCTTTTACCTTCGTTCTGCTTTGCCGGCAAAAGCATTGCGAGAAGTATTAGTAGCCGCAACTGCCGCTAGAGCTCCGCGTAACACTAGAAGAAGTAGGATGCTGTATCCAACTTTTTAATCTGTAGTAGACGCGAGAGCTCTGCCGCCACTTTTCTGGCGGGTTGAGGTTTGAATTTTCGCGTGTAGCTATTAAGTGGTTTAAGTTAGGGCTAAAACTACACAGGAGTATGTGCTAATGGCTTGGTGAGGCCATATCTAACGATAAAGCATCGGCTTGTGACAATTCTGTGCGATGTCAGTCTTTGCGGCGTGAACCGTTCGTACTAAATAGTTCACGTGTACCCGTGCTTTGAAGTCACCGGACCGACGGATGACGGTAGGCCAATTTTATTTTTTTCCGTTTAAAGGGGAACACGTTCGGTAAGTATGCGAATGAAATCGCCAAATCGCAAGCTTCCCCTTTTGACGTACTGACGGTTAGATGATAGAGCTGTTTACGTGTGTTGGCTTGCAGCAGGCAGGCGGCGTTTGCAAAGCGAAGGGAAATAAAGCAGCAGTTTTCTTCATATCCGTATCATGAAATTGTTGCTCAGCCTGACATAATACGTTGTTTCACTAACTAATTACGAAATTAAGTTTTCCATACTGCTTGAATTTTCAGCTGTAAAATAGGTAAATTAAACAGGTTAATAGCATTTAACTGACTTTATTTTTTAACCTACAAATTACTGTCAATTAAAAAAACTAACAACAATTTTAACTAACGCCAAAAACATTGAATTGTTCGATTCGCTATGCCACGCACAACTGCTGGCCCGAAATATTAGTTTCTCTTTCCACTCTCCCTCAATCCTTTCAGAGTTGCTTCGAAGCCGACCTGCAGCAGTCGTCTGCTTGACTAATCACGTGACCAGCCAGTGCGTGGCAGGGAAGTATCTAACGGGGTTAGGTTCGCTCATCTCCATCGCCGCCCGACGGCGGTAATCGGAAACTCGTGTCGCATGGCGAGGAAAGCTCGTATTGGCAAGAATACTTTCTTTTAAAACGAAAAGATGTCCCCCTCTCCCCTCCCCCTCCCGCCCCTACCTAACTACCGTTCATTTAAAGATGAAGCCACAAAAAAAACTCTTGCCTTTTAGCAAAACTCTATGACCCGTTTTAGAGTGATTACTGGAGAAAAAAAAGATGTATTTTATTATTTAGTCCAAGAAGTTGGCTTTAAAAAGCCACCGTACATATGTATGTTTTTTACAAGTTATATTGTTGTCAAACCTTTGTTTTAGAGGGAAACAAAACAAATTCTCGTGTAGAACCATCCTTGACCAAAAACCTTTATTGGCCGAGAGAGATAGATGCTTTTCGTTGAAAACTCGAAATCGGAATAGGCATTCGACATAAAGTCGTAAGACTTACGAGAAGGCCGTATATGAACATTTGCAGAGCTATTCGATGGCCACAGACCCGTCCCAAACAAACAAACAAATAAAGTCCATCATACATTCTTACGGAGCAACAATGATCATTTTTTTTTACGGGAAATTTCACTGGCTTCGCATGTGTTTTATTATCGCACACGCTGTTCACTATGTGTGCTGGGAGGCCATAAAAAACCAATCAATCGTAAATAAACTGTTTTTGTTGGTTAACGACTGTGTTTGTTGTAAAAAACTGGAGATGAAAGATTTTATTATACACTAGACTGTTGTGATCGTGTCGAAACTGGCATGTGTAAAGTTTGTTTATCGTAAGTGTGAATGGCAAAAGTGTCAGTGCGCATAAAAAAGCAATCAATCGTAAATAAACTGTTTTTGTTGGTTAATGATCGTGGCTGTTGTAAAAAAAACTGGAGATGAAAGATTTTATTATACAGTAGACTGTTGTGATCATGTCGAAAGGGGCATGTGTAAAGTTTGTTTATCGTAAGTGTGCATGGCAAAGGTGTCAAAAGCATAATTTTACACCAAAAAAAAAATTTTTTTTTATTTGTAGTTAACAACTACAAACTGCGACGGCTTTGTTGAAGTAACACATAATAAATGGAAAGACTTTAGGTTACGGTATCGTTTGTTGTGTTCGTGACGATTAGTTAACCTGTGCCAAAAAAAAAGCAAACTTTTTTTTCCAAGTAAGTGGGGGAAAAAACTTCCGGTTCCATTTGATTATTAATAAAAATCTGTAGCTGTGAGAATCGTTCATTGGTTGAGGTTCGTACATTGTCATCATGCCCCCGTTTCATTTTGCCGATCATAAGCATGAGATAGATCGGTTTATTAGATTTGTATTTATGGCCGTGATGTTAGTCCTTGCCGTTATTAATTTTATTCGCACGAGTCAAAATGGTTCTCAATGCAATTTCACACCCAACGACACATCACGTGGCTGACTTTGGGTTTTTTTTCTTTGATCTGTATCCAAAACAGATAAGGGATGGTGTCACCATTTTTACGAAGCTTAAAATATTCGTCAAACCAAACAGAAACAGTAAAGGATTTTGATGACGTGACAGGCTCAAACTGGGACGCAACAGCACGGCTGACCGACAAAAATGACATGTATTTCCCTGCTTTGCAACGCAATCACGTAATGGGAAAAAATGTATTATAGTGCGGAATCTAGACGAAAACAATCGTTGGAAGACTGACTCCAATAGTCACATTGCAGCACCCGTTCTGTGGCACTGCCATTATCAAGGTCAGTGGTAGCGACAAAAACCCATCAAGTTTTGGACTTTCTACAATCAACTGCAAGACCAACTCATTATTACCAACAATTCGGTCATGTTATAAACCATTTTGTGAACCAACTTCATTGTAACAACAGTCCCTTTGCTTTATTTGTAACCCACACCATTGTATCAGTGCGTGGAGGTCTTGGTGACTTGATGGCCCGTGCGACCATGGCTAGGTGCTGGCATTCCAATTTCGACTCCCCGACTGGTCAACACCTCTTTTGGGACCTCAACTTAGAAATTGCCTCCGAAATTCACCAAATTAGCCATGCCCGGGAACCTACGGCTGTAGCCCTCAAGTCTTAAGCCGCCTAGCCCCGTGAATCAAGGCGAGCAAATATAACATCTCTACGAAACTGGACCACTGCGTTGGCTGGCTTTCTAACATCATGTGAGTGAACATCTTAAGGCTGAAGCAAGGGAAACGAACCCGGGCCACCCGCATGACAGGCGAGTATTCTGCTGTAAGGCCACAATTTAAATGAAATTGACACCCCTCCAGGTCGGCGTTAAATCGCGCTGGAAGAGAACAATTGTTGTTAATTAGCCTAACTTGATCAATCATTTGGTGGCTGACTAAAGTGTCAAATCGCGGGCCCCAATTAATTCGCTGTTTTATGATAACAATTTAGTCACTGGCTTGGCGTTAGATCGCGGGTGGTATTTGTACATCGTTTCGTTAGGCTCGGCTTTTGCAACGTTACATAATTGAGTGGCAAGTGTTAGGTTTTACAATCGCGCCTTATCATGACTTGTTGTAGATCAGGAGCCTGCAACTAACAATTAGGTTCATCATTTGGAGTCCATTTACATTTAATAGGCCGTCACACAATCATCGGGGCGTTTAGGTTCCAGTAACATTTCATCATTTTACTTCCAATTACTAAAATGAATAACACCTTTTTTTTGAGTCTGGAACTAGCTTAGGTCCCCTATTATTTCTTTGGGTTCGGGCAGAGAACAAGCTGCTATCAGTTCGGGATCAATATCATCCACACTTTTGCTTAGGCCGGGCCTTGGTCAAATATATATCACCAACTTTGCATGTCAAGGGATCTCGCCGCTTAGGCTTGAGTAACCGGTCCAGACCCATGCCTGGATTCAGGCGACTGTATAGTTTCCATTTACGAACCTGATTGTGTCGCTGGGGCAATAACTAAGCATGGACTGGCGACGCCCGGTGCTATGGCCCATAGTAACCAGAAGTGTACTTGGTGGTGCCTTGTTGAATCCCCGCTTAGTGTTCCCTCCACTCCTTTTGTCCCATTTTGCAAAAACCTTGCCTGAAATTGCTTGGCAAGATTAACTCATCCAATTTTTAGCACAGTGGAATGCCTAATATTTTATCCTTTTTCCCCTAACTTGTAAAACTTAAGTTTCTTTTTTCCCCTTTCTATTCGATAATAAGCTTTCCATTTCAAAGCTTATGGATTCATTGCCCGAACAATTCACTACGTCTTGAGACTTCAATAACGTGGTAACTTTTGTTGTTGTTAAATCAAATGTACTTTTAGTTTATTATACATCCTATGTTATTACTACATTGTAGTTCATCTGTCAAGAATCCTTTTAGAATTTGTTTCCACTTTTAAATGTAACGTACACAACTTACGTCAGATAATAATTTTAATTTCTCCCCCTTCCTTTTGGTCTCAGCCTTCAACGTCCCTTCTGAGACCAGAAACCTAAAATTGTCTCCGTTTCACGGCATTTAAGCCGCCAATTTTGGGTTTCTTGAAGGGCCGCCATCTTTTTTTTTTCAATCCAAGATTTTCCTTTCAGAGATTTTTCCTGTAACAGTTTAACAACGAATTGGTTTGCCACTTTGCCGGAGAAATTTAGAATTTCTTCACAACTACCGGATTTTGAGAATATTTTTTTTTGTGGAAAAGTAACTTTTTCTTGTGTGCAAAATGGCGCCAAGATTATTTAGCTTTTATAAATTCATTTAATTCTTTAAACGACACTCGTTTGGTGCAAATATGAGGTTACTTTCCGAGGGATTGAGGTGAACTTTTTTTAAATTTTATCTGTGTCACACTTGACCCTTAGCCAATGTGTCCATGAAATTTATACCAATTTATACCTAGCATTTAAAAAAAAACTTTGGTTAGCGGAGTCGAACCCTTTTCTTATTTTGCACCGCATCAAAACGTAGTGAAATCTGGTAACCTAGGAATGTTAATTTTTTTTAAAGTGTATGTGATTGTGGATTGGAGGACCTGGTGCCGCCCCCTAGGTAAATCATTTAGGTTATCTCTTTTATCGTAGTTTCTTACTCTGTAGTTAATTCTGAAATTTATATCTACATCAAATTTTTCGATTATGATATAACTTATGTTAAAAAATTTGTCGTTGCTGAACCAGACCACCTCCAGTTCATCCAGTTTTTCTCACCTTGCCACACGTTTAATATCTACAAATTTTCTTTTTTTATGTCAAAATATCTTGTACGACCGCTGAATGGGGTCAGCGGATTATTCTTCCCTTGCCCCTAGCTTCTGCAGCACCCATCCTGTGGCACTGCCATTATCAAGGTCAGTGGTAGGGACAATACCGACCAAGTTTTGGACTTTCTGCAATCAACTGCAAGACCAACTCATTATTACCAACAATTCGGTCATGTTATAAACAATTTTGTGAACCAACTTCATTGTAACAACAGTCCCTTTGCACTATTTGTAACCCAAACCATTGCATCAGGGCGTGGACGTCTTGGTGACTTGATGGCCCGTGCGCCCATGGCTAGGAGCTAGCATTCCAATTTCGACCCCGCGACTGGTTTACACCTCTTTTGGGACCTCGACTTAGAAATTGCCCCCGAAATTCACCAAATTAGCCATGCCCGGAAGTCACAAGCCACCTAGCTCTGTGAATCAAGGCGAGCAAATATAACTTCTTCACGAAACTGGACCACTGCGTTTGTAGTGATCTCTACTGTACTGGTCTGCAACCATCTAGATGTAGCAGTCCAGATAGTAGAGATATAGCGGCATGGTTCTGCAAAGCATGCTGGGTAGAGGTGGAGTGCTGGCCAAGATGGCTGATGTTTATGTATTCTTGGAGTGAGCATAAAATCTATGTTCATCCCACAATCTGACTGGCCTCAGTTACTAAAACAACGTATAAAACACAACATGGTGGCAGAGATGGGATATCTGTGAACCTAGGAAGAAAGAAAGGGGAAGCAATAGTGGAAAACCGGCAAGTGAAAAAAAAAAATCGTCTTTGAAGAAACAAGAAAAAAAAAAACGTGGGGCAGACATTTTGTGAAGAAAAAAACAAACTAACATGGATTTGCCACCACCACCTCCTCTATCATTCCAAGGGAATTTAGCGGAAAAATGGAAACGATGGAAGGACGAATTGGAACTTTATTTAATGGCAACAGAAAAAGATGCAAAAAGTGACCAAGTAAAAGTTGCAACATTGCTACATGTGATAGGCCAAGAAGGGAGAGAGGCCTACAGCACATTTCAATTTGAAGATGAGGCAGATAAAAAGGTATGGGAGACTGTGCTAAACAAATTCGAAGAAAGGTGTAACCCTAGAGAAAATGAGTTGTTTTATCGTTATTTGATGTGGCAAGCTAGCCAGAAACAAAACGAGGGAATTGATCAGTTTGCTACCAGATTGAAAAAGCTTGCAGAAAACTGTGGCTATGGGGATAGAACCGATGAATTTATTCGGGATAGGATCGTGTTTGGCATTCAAGACGATAATTTACGTGAAAGATTGCTTAGATGGGAACCCACAACAGATGTGCCACAACTAACTCTAGCAAAGACTATAAAAATGGTGAGAACATCTGAAATCACTAAAGAACAGATGAAACAAATTGCTGAAAATAAAGCAGAAAATGCGGAAGCAGAAATACAAGCTGTTCGTGCAAAACAAGTAAGACCATATAACAATTCAGCAGATGAGAGAGATTCGTCAAAGTCGTGTTCACGATGTGGGAAACAACATGGTTTTAGACAGTGTAGGGCATTTGGTAAAGAGTGTTATGTTTGCCATAAACAAAATCACTTCGGGTCGATGTGTAGGTTGAAAAATAGGCCTACCGCAACGCAACACCAACAAACTACAACGCACGAGAAGCAAGACGTAACTCGACAGCGCCGAAGAATAAACGAAATGGAAGAACTAGAAGAAGAAATAGAAGAGCTGTGGATTGGAGAGATTGACTATTTGCAAGATACCAAACAAGAATGGTTAGAAAACATTAAAATGCAGAATACTCCAGTGCAAATAAAACTAGACACAGGAGCACAAGTAAACGTCCTACCAGTTCACATAAGTAAAGAATTAGGCCTGAAGCCAAAATTAACAAAGTCAAATGTTGTTTTAAAAGCTTATGGTGGTCACAATATTGAACACTATGGAAAATCAACAGTAGATTGTGTGGTAAGAGGTAAAAATGCAAAACTTGAGTTTTTTGTAGTGAACAGTACTGCTAAAAAAGCAATTTTAGGGTTGGAATCTTGTGAAAAACTGGGTTTACTAAAAAGAGTAGAGGTAATACATGAGGAAGGTAAGTGGTCAAAACAAGAAATGTTGCAAGAATTTCAAGAAATATTTAGAGGTATTGGGTGTTATGAGGGTAAATACCACATGGAAGTTGACCCTAACATTCAACCAGTAATTCATCCACCAAGAAAGGTCCCACTTGCATTGCATGACAAATTAAAAGAAACTTTAAATAAACTGGAAAAAAACAGTATTATTAGAAAAGTGGATCATCCGACAGAATGGGTAAACAGCTTGGTGGTTGTAGAAAAGACAGATGGCTCGCTCAGAGTATGCCTCGATCCAAGAGATTTAAATAAAGCATTAAAACGGGAACATCATAAAATTCCTACAGCTGAGGAAGTGTTACAAAGATTTGAGGGCATGAAATATTTTACAGTGGTAGACATGAAGGATGGGTTTTGGAATGTACAATTAGATGAAGCAAGTGCCGATTTGTGCACTTTTAACTCACCATTTGGTAGATATCAATTCTTGAGGATGCCGTTTGGGACAAAAGTCTCGCCAGAAATTTTCCAAAAAAGAAACGAGGAACTTTTTGGGGACATAGTAAACACAGGGATTGTGTCAGATGATCTCATTATGGCAGGTAAAACTTTAGAAGAGCATGATAAGGTTGTTAGGCAGGTTTTTGAAAGGGCTCGAAGTAGAAATAGTAGATTTAACCCTAAGAAATTACAGTGGAGAATGACTGAAGTAAAATACCTGGGTAGAATTATATCTGAGAAAGGCATTAGAGCCGACCCTAACAAAATTAGGGCAATAAATGACATGCAAGCCCCAAAGGACAAAGCAGATGTTAAGAGATTTCTGGGCATGGTAAATTTTCTCTCAGATTTTATTCCATGTTGGTCAGAAATTGCCGCACCTTTAAGGGCACTATTAAGACAAGATGTAGAATTTCAATGGCAGCATGAACAAGTAAGAGCTTTTGAAAGATTAAAGACACTTTTAGCTGATGAACCAGTTTTAAGATTGTTTGACACTCGCAAAGAAATTACTATTCAGACAGATTCGTCACAAAATGGTATAGGTAGTGTACTCTTGCAAGAAGGTCACCCTGTTATGTATGCTTCGAAAGCCTTGACAGAAACTGAACAAAGATACGCACAAATTGAAAAAGAGCTATTGTCGATTGTTTTTGCGTGCGAAAAATTTTATCACTATATTTATGGAAACAAAATCACGGTTCAAACCGATCACAAGCCACTGCTTGCCATTGTTCATAAACCTTTTTCAAAGATATCACCTAGACTGCAACGAATGATGCTAAGACTACAACGTTATGATTTAGAGTTGGTGCATGTACCGGGGAAAGAGATGCACATAGCAGATACATTGTCGAGAGCATATGTAATCGATGAAAATGAAGACGGGGAACTTGAAAAAGAAATAGAATTTCAGGTGCATGTATTTGTTAGCTCCCTACCAGTGTCAACAGAATGGATAAATAAAATAAGAGAAGCGGCAGCAAAAGACACTGAATACATTCAGTTAAAACAGGCAATTAAAGAAGGTTTTCCTGAACATTGTAAGCAACTTCCGGAAAGAGTAAAACAGTTCTGGAATGTTAGAAATGACTTACATGTGACTGAAGATTTAATTTTTAGAGAAGATGCCATTTTTGTACCAAACAGTCTTAGGACTGAAATAGTGGGGGTTTTGCATGAAAGCCATCAGGGGGAACAAAAAACCATTGCCCGTGCAAAATGTATATTGTATTGGCCAAAAATGAATGATGCCATAGTGGATGCAGTTGAGAATTGTAATATTTGTTTGCAGTACAGGCCTGCACAGTGTAAAGAGCCTATGATTCTTCATGAGATACCAACCAGGGCATGGGACAAATTGGGAGTTGATTTTATGGAGTATAAAGGTAATTCTTATCTGTTGGTAGTAGATTATTATTCAAAGTTTCCAGAAATTAGACTTGTAAACGATAAAACAGCAAAATCGGCTATACTGGCTTGTAAATCTATTTTTTCGATTCATGGAATACCGAAAGAAGTAATGTCTGATAATATGCCCTTCTCTTCAGTTGAATTTAGAGAATTTGCAAAATCATGGAAATTTGATTTAATTACATCAAGTCCTAATTATGCACAGTCTAATGGCCTGGTTGAAAGAAATGTTCGCACGGTTAAGAACTTGCTAAAGAAATGTTTAGACGCTAATGCAGATCCATACTTAGCAGTGTTGGAGTTTAGAAATACGCCAGTTACAGGCATGAATTTTGCACCATCACAAATGTTGATGTCGAGGTTGCTTAACACGAAGGTGCCAAGTTCGAGAAAAATGTTGCAGCCAAAGGTGGTACCAAATCAAACTGGTGAATTAGAATTGAGGCAGCTCAAGCAGAAGCAGTATTATGATCGAAATGCTCATGAGCTGCCGTCATTGAAAGAAAAAGATAGTGTCAGAATTAAACAGGATGATAAGTGGGTAGCAGGAAAAGTAAGTAAAGTGTTGAACGAGCCTAGATCATTTTTGGTTGAAAGAAATGATGGTACGATGTTAAGAAGAAACCGGAGGCACATTCTAAAGACAAATGAACCTATATGTAGGCCTAGTGGAACACCAATAAATATTGAAATGTATGATGAAGATTTTGAGAGAACTATAAATGTTCCATCGCCAAATATCAATGTAAGGAGGCAGAAAAATTGTGTGGAGGTAAGAAATAACCCAGGGTCTTCAAATGTGGAAAATGAGAATACAAATGAGGTTCCTGTAAAAGTGTCATCCTATGGCAGGGTTGTTAGACCGCCATCTGCATTGCGTGATTATGTAACAGACTAGCCTGAAAAAAAAAAAAGAGTTGTAGTGATCTCTACTGTACTGTTCTGCAACCATCTAGATGTAGCAGTCCAGATAGTAGAGATATAGCGGCATGGTTCTGCAAAGCATGCTGGGTAGAGGTGGAGTGCTGGCCAAGATGGCTGATGTTTATGTATTCTTGGAGTGAGCATAAAATCTATGTTCATCCCACAATCTGACTGGCCTCAGTTACTAAAACAACGTATAAAACACAACAGCGTTGGCTGGCTTTCTAACATCATGTGAGTGAACATCTTAAGTCTAATTCTCTGTTAGGCTGAAGCAAGAGTTGGGGCCATTCCACCTAGTATCGCTTCAACATGTGTCTAAAACCAGAGGGGATGAAACTTTCTACCAAGGAATGGAAACTCTCAGCACCTAAATTTGTTCAGTGAGTCTTTTACTCGATTCAAAAATGTATTAATACGAGTGGTATTTACGATGGGCTACACTGGGGTGCTAAACCGACCGAATTAAAAAGTTCTTTTATTACTGAAAATGGTGAACACTGGGGGTCTTCTGCCAACAAAAATTATTCGTTTTGGGTATGTGTGAAAATGATTGATGGTGATTCTTGCGTCTGTTTACGGCGAAATCATGAAGGGGTTAATTTATCGTCTTCAGAATGGTAAGATTTAGTTGAAGAAATACAGACAGTGAATTCTCGTATTGGTCAATTTAGCTAGGTTGTTAGTAGAATTTTTTTGGGGGTGGATGACAAACATGTCATGACTTGTTTGTTCACGTTAGAATCTATGCATGACCAATCACGGTGTTGCGGAACAAGATGGCGTCAGTTAAAATTAGGATGATATGTCAGTACATGTTAGAAGCGAACCATGATGTCACTTGATCGCTGAGAAGTCACATGACCAGTTAGTGTGTTGCAGAACATGATGGATGGTGTTGTAAATGACCAATCAGAGCCCTCGTTGTAAAATTACCTAAACGAGCCAATGACAAGGCTTCTTTTCTTTTAACCAATGAAAAGTGTGTTGCGTATTACCTGTGATTTCAGTCTGCCTTATAAATACGATTGCCGACCCCAGCTAGCTATCATTTGACTGTAGCCAGCCACCAAACAAACAACCAAAATGGCTACAGAATCTAGCTTTGGTCTCTGCCATCCTAAATGACAGTTACGTTTTGAGCCAAACATCGAAGCTAAAAAACTCTGTATGTCTAGGCCGTTATCTTTCTACACCCCTCCAAGTGTCGAACAACAGCAGCAGTTGCCAGAGGTTAGCCAGCCTTCAACATTCTACACTCCGTCATGTATCGGCCAGACTGCACTTGCACCCCCCGCTATTAGTGCAAATCCACCCCAACAGGGACCCAGCGATGGAAGAAGTAGAAGTTCCGGTTTGGCAGCAAGAGTCATTCTGCCATTCTACCCAACTCGACGATCCATTACTGTACTGGAATGAAGATGGTATTATGAACAATCCATAAGTACCTGTGGCCCAGTTAACCTCAAAGTCTACAGTCACCGATACAGATTAATTAGAACGCCCCCTTACCTATGGAGAACAAGCCGACAAAAACCAACAAGAATTTATGGTAAAAACTTGGGCTATTGTAACCGTATCAGTGTAGAAGACTCTAGTCGTTTACGTGTTATTTACCTGAGACAATTTAAGAACGAACTCTATATAGGAATAAGAATTATTTTCCATTGAAAACTCTACCGCTAGTGGTGTTATGATTGGTAAAAGTCATAATGCTGTAAAACAAGTTTTTCTCAACATGGAAGAATGGGGCAAGTTAACTTGTATAGAGTACGAAAGCTGGCTGAGTTTTGCTATACAATGCGTTCGAAACATTGGTGATAATTGCGGTCAATACTAGGGCGCAATCGAGCAAAAAATTGATGGTGCTTATATCACGGAGAAAATTGAACATCGGGCACCATTGAGTAACAGGCATTGGGTCAGCGTTCACTTGTTTAGAGGTCATGGCATTGAAGAATTGTATTATTCGAATTTTCATCAGAAATCATTACCTAGTAAAGCTATTTTACTAACGAATGACGAGTGGAAGAACTTGGTAAAATCTGTACCGGTGTAATTACTTTTATTGTTGGTTAAAAAATTGCTTACTTTATGATTTTGTTAAGAAGTTCTTTTTTATCACCTAAAAAAATGGCGAGAAAATATTGTTGCATCTGATTTGTTTATAAAAAACTGAATGTATGATTGTTGGTGCAAAGCTATTTTGTGTACTTAGTTTTCTCTTTTTTTTTCATTGTAGATGGAAGGAAATCAAATTTGCTTAATCGTATTGGCTCAATAATTGATGTTGACGGGTTTCCGGTGCCAGATACTGTTTTCAACACTAAACTCCTATGCAAAGTATTGGGTGTGACCTATTTTTATAAGCCTGTTACAGAACGGTACACTTTTAGAGTTGGGAAATATTACGATTTGCCACGAAAAGTGAGGGTAACAGCTAGTTGAGTAATAAGAAATGTGCATGGTTTAAAATTTGAAGAATCAGCTACAGATCTTCTGCAAGATGCCTTGTTAGCTATTGTATCAGCTATACAGGCCACATGCATTGTTGAATCTAACAAATCATTTATCGATTCAAAGGCGGCCATTATGAAAAAATTTGTTAAGCTCGCTCTGTATTCCGCAGGTAAATATAGAAAGTTTTGATTGTCCACGTTATGACAAATTACTTGTTATGTATGGATTTGTGAGTACGCCTACGTGTGGATTACACTCGTGTGTTTTGCCTGGAAAAATTGTACACTGCCCCCAGGCAGAAACTATGTTATTCCTAAAATGGTTATTGAATGAATAAAAAAACTGTCCTTTTTTTTCGTGTGCATATGTGGAAATAAAAATCAATTTATTTTACCACTTGTGTGTTTGTATTTCTTGTGCATGCTATGAAAATGTTTTTTTTTTAAATATTGGTCGTACCATAGTTGATTAATACATCCTATTATTTTACTTCGTAATAAACACATTATTCTAGAGTCAGCTGACAGAGCATGTCTTAATGCTCATTGTCAGCATGAAAAATAAAAACTAGCAGCAAAAAAAAATGCATGATGGAAATTTTTTATCATGTTGACAAATTACTAAGTTGACTCAGACAAGAAACTCTAGTTTGTTTTTAACCAAGTATGGTTCGAAAACGAGTAAGAAAGGTAGCGAAAAAAATATATATTGTCTGCTAAGTAAAGTTATAACTGAAAAATGATAATGTCAGCCTGGATGGTAAAGACACTTTAACTTTGTCAGAAAATGACGTATGCATGTATGAAAAGTGAGAAAGACACAAGTGTCGAAAATTAAAAATTAAATTAAAATTTATACTGTCATCAGATGGAGCAACCTAATATTATTATTATTAAAATGAATTTTCAGTCTTAATACACTGCAGTCTCACACTTCAAACCAGATTATTCAGTAAAAACTCAGGAGTCGGATGTAGCCACTGCCTTAACACGTAGGCCTACTCCTTATAAAACACAATTTTATTGGTATTCACTTCGGCTGCCAAACTTGCGACACTTTCACACAAATTTGGATTTTTTACTATTTTAACATGAATATTTAGTCTTAATGCCTGAATGGGGATATAAACGGTAATGTAATAATTGGGACTTAGGCTATGTACAATTGTACATCTAATGTACTGCTTTTACAAATGTTATGAACACAAACTAATTTTAAACTTGGCGTTATTCGAAAACAAAAATCACCCTTATAATTAAAGTGGCAATTTCTTATAGTCTTTACAATAACAACTACCATGTTGAAGTATAGGGCAACACTTTACGCCTTACTTAAAATTGTTTAAAACGTATTGTTTAAACTTGATGGCACAAACATTTTTCTTAGCAAATGAACAAAGATAATAACAATACGGTAAGATAAAAGATAGTGAATAATATTTTTCACTATTAGTTTAAAGACAGGGTTGCTCTTAGGTGACACACAGAAAATCTCTCTCTCTCTCTCTCTCT
>JAHWFP010146837.1:0-11351 GCA_023313725.1 Lithobius niger
TACAGGGAGTATTGGTGCGATTAACTTGGCTAATAGGATTGACCTTGGCGGCCCTTCCCTGGTTGGATGATATCACTACCTTCAAAGACCGATCGTTTTTGGAAACTTGGCGGGTTTTTCTACCAGTTTTGGTTTTGGGTGAATTAGTATTAAGTTCTATATACGTGAAGCATTGTTTTATCCGTTAAAAGTTACGTTTTCAGTTTGCGCCACTCGCTGTCATATGAATATTTCCACCGTAAATAAATAAATACGCCTTTGTACAGCATAGTCGAAACCTTTAGCCCGCTGGCTTTGTTATTTCCTTTTCAATATTTAACCGAGTTTCACTATACTTTTATTTTAATTGTCCACAAAGACGTCCCGGGAGCTGACGGCGTGTTTCACAGTGAAGACAATACAATCTCTAGTTTTTGTATGAACTAGACACACGCTAGTGTGTCCCCGCCAAGTAGACGTTTTATTGTTGTTGGAGCTTAATTGTTAGAGCGTAATTGTTAGAGCGTTATTGTTGTCACATGGTGGCGCACTAGCAGACTGTGTCTTTTAACTGAAACTAACTTATACCCATGCGGTAGAAATCTTTGCAAATCGTTTGAATCAGGTGTCTTGGGTCCAGTAACAAAGAAAACCTCAAAATGAAAATGTGGGAACGTGTTCTTTATGGAAAAAAATGTGCCCTCAATAACGTTGAGTGTTACTAGTAACTAATCACCAGGCTCCCATGTTAATTCTCATAGGGTATAAAGACACCTCTACAGTTCAATAGGGAAAGTTGCCTGATCTAAATTTCGGCAGACAGGTAAAGCGTCATATGGGGGAGTGCCTGTTTCTAAAATGGGGGTTGATATATCATATCAAAAACCAAAACTGGTTAAAGGGGCCGCCAACTTCCGAATGGTTCGGCCCTTCAAAAGATTGATATCAACACACCAAAACATTCGCCAACATAATCGCACCGAATAATACTTTGGACGTTAAATGAAAACTTGAACATTGCTACCGAAAGTAGCAATGTTCCAGTTTTCATTTAACTTTCGAACTATTAAGCGGTGCGATTAACTTTGCGAATGTTTTGGTGTGTTGATATCACTCCTTTGAAGGGCCGAACCATTCGGAACTTGGCGGCCCCTTTAACCAGTTTTGGTTTTTGATATGATATATCTTTATCTTTTATTGCAAAGGTTTGGTCTCTTTTTTTACGGTACAAGAATCCAAACTGAATTATCTGCCCCACAACGATAAAACGGACAATTTTGCTGGAAAGAAGATTAGGAAGCAAAATGCACATCATCAGCACAGGTGGGAATTTGTTCTTTATGGAGAAAAACTGCCCTCAATAACGTGATGCGGACATTTTATTTTATGTAGACTTCTGCCTGGCGAGTTGATTAGTTTTAGTAATCTTCGTCTGCCACCAGAATTTTAGAACTGTATGAACATTTACCATTCCGTGAGTTTGTAGTATGTGTTCATGATTGAATGATTAACGTTAACCTCGAGAGGGCCAAGTGAAGGGGCATGCGCTGATTAAGTGAGCGAAGCGAACGAAAATCAGCGGTGTTAGCCAGTGTGCTCAAAAATCGGGTTAAATAGACTTAAGCATGTGAAACATGGGCATACAATAAGCCAAACCATGTCCATTTGGCTGGTGTAACGGCTAATTGGGCAATGGCAAACGTAAAAATTATGAATTAGAAAATTTATAGACACTCCAGACAAAAAAGGTAGAGGTAACTTTTAGACAGTGGAATTCTTTGTATTCACAGGCCTATGAAAGTTGTGATATCCACCCAAAACCAAAACTGGTATAAGAACAGCCGCCAAGTTTCCAAAAAGGGTCGGTCGGCCTTTCAAAGTAGTGATAACTTGGCTAATAGGATTAACCTTGGTGGCCTTTCCCTGGTTGAATGATATCGCTACTTTGATAGGCCGACCCTTTTTGGAAACTTGGCGGCTGCTCTTATGCCAGTTTTGGTTTTGGGTGGATTAGTACTTACAATAGTCATATAGAAAAGTCCCAATCTGGCGGTGTTGACGACGACTGTGCTGCCATCCAGTGATAAGTTTGTAACGACATTGTTGTTGAGAATTAACGCAGAATCAGCGCAGCATGGGTACTCTTAAAATTAGACGGGTGTCCGTGTGGGTCGGGTGGCTGTTTGCAACACTGCAACGCATTTTTATTAATGTAGATGTCTTCAGTTCGCGCTAAATACCCAGCTTTTCATCTTGCTGGCCTGAACTGTGCAGATATGGCGGATGATTTCGGCCACGGCATGGTGGACAAACGTGATTACGACGATGATTCGTACCCAGGGCCGTAGCGAAGGGCAGTTTGTTTGGGGGGGCCCCCCCACCATTTTGCCAACTCATCTTACAATTTTGCCAATTAGCTTCGAAAATTGCAGTGCATTACCGGAATAAGTATTTTTGAAATGATACGGCAAACCCAGGTAGGGGGGTCTAGGGGACCACTGTAAGCTCCCCCAGTGGGGTCCGGTGTAAAGCTGAAGCATTTTATTTTAGTGCCAGTTTCTGGCTTCCAGTGAGCACATTTGCAGCAAATTATCGAGGAAATTTTGGTGGTTTTTCTTAATAGTTCTTCAGGACGGCAAGTTTCGTAAAAACTTGAGTTCTGTTTAAAATTATATTAACTGAACAAAAAACGGCTTCGCCGTTTAGAAAAATACCTTAGACCGTGTTTCCCCACGGAACTCACAGTTGTTAAGGTACAAGAATAAAGATGAATTAAGAGTTCACTCGAACACAACGTAGTATAATTTGAACTGCAATTCCAGGGAATAAGGATTGTTGTTACTCAATGGTTATGCCAGAAAATGAACGCAGTTTGTGTTTGAAATGTTTAATGTTTGTATGTGTGCGTGTGCGTGCGTGTCTGAGTGTGTGCTTAATTTGTGCATTACACAGGCGTTTTTTTTATTTGTCTGTGTTCGTTGTTTTATATTTTAACACTGTTTCGTGTGAGTAGATATGTGTATTTTGTGTGCATTTACAATTTGTGAAGCATACAGACTCCTGAAAGATGAAAAGCCAGAAAGTGCACGAACATAAATAAAAGCGCTACGTTTCGAGGATAAATTCGCCTCATCATCAGGCACATACAATTCACCATAGCTTTGTCAAGCACGTAATAATATACAACTCATGACAGCCTAAGCATTTCTAAAAACATATATAGAGGTTTAAAAAAACAGGACCTAAGCTATACCTGGCCAAACAGGCAAGCAATAGGGAACCAATATCGACCTATTTCCTGCGAGTGAGAAGAGAAGTGAAGATAGGTGAAGATAGGTGGCACGAGCTTCATTTTATATGCTATTTAGAGAAACGGGGGTGGGGAGGGGGGAGGGGCGGTGGCGGGCTGGGTGGACATTATTGGTTGGAGTGAACCTGGAAATTCCGAGTTTGTGCATTATAGGGTCATATTCTTGAAGAGAATGGTTGTTTTCTCAAGGTCCGGGGTGTGCCCTGTGTTTAGCCGATCTGGAGAGCTTCCCGTGGCGATGCAATGCTGAACTAAGGAGTTGGTTTCTTTTTCTTTAAATTAAAATTTGATTTATGGCCCGAAATTCTTTCTTTTAGTTTTTGTTGCGACTGTCACGAGTTGTATATTATTATGTGTTTGACGAAGCTGTCGTGAATTTTATGTGCCTGACGACGAGGCAAATTTATCCTCGAAACGTAGGGCTTTTTTTTATGTTAGTGCACTTTCTAGCTTTTCATCTTTCATATGTACTTATAGTGCTGTTCTTCCCCAGAAGCATACTCCTAGTTAGGGCAGTTTTGTTGCCTGTGTTTGTGTTCGATAGTTTCTGTTTAGTTCTAGTTACTGTGAGTGAATTACGTGTTTATTTTGTGTATTTTTCAGTTTTGTAGGCGTTTTGCTGTTTACTAGCGTCTGTTTTGTATGTGTTTGTCGGTTTAAGTTTTAGTTCTGTTTCATGCGCGTGTATATGTTGTATTTTATGTGTGAAATATCCAACCGTTTCGTTTGTTTGATTAGTGATATATGTATCCGTGTACAAGGAGGCTGGCACATCACAATCCTTGTTCCCTGGAATTGGAGTTAAAATTATAGTTCGTTACGTTCGCGTGAACTCTAATCCGTTTTTATTTTTTTTACCTTCAAAGCTGTGAACTCCATGGGGAAGCGAGCTCTAATGCTTTTTTTCTAAACGTTCTGTTGATTTACTGGCTTTTTTTGCTTCCTTTTTGTAGAAATTGCTACGGTCTGGTCTAAAATGTGTGCGGTACGTCCACTATCCACCCAATTTTGTTTGCGAAAAAACGGAACATTAGAAATGCGTATTCAATTTCAGCCCATGCTTTGTCACATATTCATTATTTGATGGCAACACACTAGCGTGTGTCTAGATTTTCGATGTGTCATCTCGATGCGTAGTTGATTCTGTATTATTGCAGGCAGATGCAGTATTGTGGTAAACAGTCGAGGAGACAATTTAACTGGCTTCCCGAATCCCGCATTGAAGAACTAAATAAGTCATTCAGTCATGCCAAATTTTGAGACCTCAAAATTAAACACTTTGCGCCTTACGGTTAAAAGCTGGAATATTTAGCGAAAACCAAGACCATTTCATTTTGATTCACAACAACGAGTTGATGGGTTCATTAAGGGTTCGAGGTCAAGCCGACAATGCTCCCCAAACAAGATACAACGACAATGTTACTTTTCTCCGCCCAAGCATGGTTGTATCTCGTTTGAGTGAACTTAGGAATGATGGAATTATGGACATGAATGTTAGATTTAAGTAGTTGTGAGATTTAGAGTTGAGCGAATGACTTAAGGTCCGTAGGCTCATGTATAAAATAAAGTAAAAGTGAGCTCTAATCCAGTCTTATGTGCCTCGCTTCTTTGTTGCACCATTGTTACATGTTGCAGCATTGTAACATTTGACATTGTCAGTCTCTAATCCCTAGGGCCTTATGGCTTCGTTGGGCAGATGACCAGGAGTGGTTAACGCTCGTTAAAACCCTTTAAACTCCTCCCCCTCCTCCTCTGTCTATTTTCTGAAAAATCTCGCTCGCAAACGAACTCTGCCTGCCGGCCATGCTAATAAACAGGTCCATTTACAGCCATTGAAATTGGGGGTTTGCGTAACGCATGTTGGATCTTTAGGCTATACTGAATGACGATGAACTGCTTTGTGCAAGAATGAACAGTCGGAGACAGAAAAAAATGTTCTATTGAAAGGTGAAAAATAGTGAAGTCTTTTGTTCAGTTTTATCCTATTCGAGGTATTACTGCAAAAAAACTTCCTTATTTTAAAGCAACAGTATTGCTCCAGTTTTGAAAAATGTGAAACCTTTTTGGACAAGTTGATTTGTCCAAAACAAGTTGAGGTGTTATTAGAGAAACGCTTCCACATTTATAATCATTACAGGAGAATAGAAGTACTGGAAATGATCAACGTTTTTTTTTTATTCTTAAAAGGTTTGTTTTGGAAAAATTTAGTTGTTTCGGCATTAACACAAAAGGATCTTCAAATCGTACAGTGGCGATAGGTTATCGTAATACCCCAGTTTTTCCAACTCAGTTTTAAATTTTGCCAACTATACCTGATTTTCATGATTAAGGATTTAATTTGTGACGTTTCTGCTTAAACTAATATCATGGCAGTGGTGGGCAGACGAACTAGCAAATCAAACAGGCAACTGTACGTGAATTTTTTAGATTATTTGACATCGTGAGTTCAAAGGGGAAATTTGGCAAACGTCCTTAATAATTTTTGTTTTGTGCAGGTTTGTTGACGTTTTGGCTTTTACCTAAGATGTTTTTTTTTTAATCTAGGCACCACTGTGCGTTTAACAGAAGTGAGGCTACTAGCAAACAAAACAGTTAACTATATTTTTAATTTTGTCAACTGTAGACGATTTTCACGAAATTAATTGTTATCACTACTTCACACAATGAAAACTCGGCGAGGATATAGTTTTGTGCATTTTGCTTATGTTTTCTGTCAGAGAGGTACAAAATAGCTAACAAAACGGTTACGTTAATTTTCAATTTTTTACGAAGCTATTTTTTTTGCCGCTCGGTATGGCCAGGCTCTGAGCTCACCAGTCTTACCAGTCAAGACATGCGTGGAGTGCTTCCGCCCGTTTGCCATAATCGCGTTTGCCATAATCGCGTTTGCCATAATCCCGTTTGTCATAATCGCGTTTGCCATAATCCCGGGAGCCTAGAATATCTTTTCCCAGTAGCCATAATCCCGTTTGCCATACATGTTCGTTTGCCATAAATCCTGTATCAAGTCTCGTTTTGTAAATAGCACTCTAAAAGAATATTCTTAGCATTCAAAACTACCTATGGATTATTCACGCCTGGTGCCGAGTTTCTGCGCCAGCTGTTGACAAAGTAAGTAGGAATTACATGTGTTGTGTCATGACTACACTATTTTTATTATTTTTAAACCACGTTAGAAAAAAGGTTTTAAATTAACATCGAATTAAAAACAAAAGTAAAGTTTTAATTTGTCCAAATAACATAGCACTGCATTTCAATTGGAATGGCAAATAGTAACTAGTTTTGTCAACAGATGGAGCAGAAATTCGGCACCAGGAGTGAATAATCCCTAGATAGTTTTGGACGGCTACTAACACTTTGTCTTGAAATTGGGTTTTAGGATGATGCCGTCAAATCCGTCGGTATGGCAAACGGGATTATTGCAAACGGGAAATTATGGCAAACGAGAAATCCAGCAGAAGAGGAGAAGAGTATAATTTCGAGCAAACGGGAAAATTCAGAAGAGCTGGGACGATTGCCATAAAATCGGTCGTAAAACGTGATTATGGCAAACGGGATTATGGCAAACGCACCGTAGCCGTGTGGAGAGTAGGAAAGCGACCAGAAACGATGCGTGGCGGCGTTTCAGTTATTAGGCTACTTGCATGTTGCGAAAACTGATGAAAAAAAAACCCGCATCTTAAACTTTACTATCAAACTGACTAAATGATAATCATTGAAACGGGAATTTCTAGTGAAAATTTAGCTAAGTTTATCAACTCGACACCTCGATTTTGCCAACGTTATGGCTTCTCTGACGGTTGGGGGACCACCCTCTAGCCCCCCCCCCCCCCCCTTCGTCGCTGCGACCCTGTTCGTATACCCGTACGATGTTGAAATGGATGTAGACTTCAACGCCCTTGTTGGCACCCCACATGATTGTGTTGGAAGAGAAGAGAAGGTGAATAATTTTGTTTAGTCCAAAATGAATAAGATGGAGGTTAAATAGACTCTTTTGGATTACCCTGCAAATAATTTTGGAGCACGTGGAAGCAGGCTAAAGGAGGCCCGATCTCGGTTCCGCCTTGTGTCAGTTCTGGAAGTGGCGAAGATGTTAACTCGTTCAGGGTTGCAAAAACTGATAAAAAAAAAACCCGCATCTTAAACTTTACTATCAAACTGAATAATCCACACGTAATTTCAATGACTGCCACCCAAACAAACCATCCCAGGATTTGCATTAAATTTGTTAATTCTGACATTTCGTTGCCGTCCATGCCATCCCACCTAACAAAACAAAAACAAGGTGCATTGTGGAACCCGGCCGTCCCTAACTTTTCCTTCTGACCCTAACAGTTTTTTGCTAAAAACTGAAGTGATCGCAACGCGCGGCGCCATCTTGTTAGGAAAAATGACAGCGAAAGTTGTTAGCATCTGGGTTTCACTAACGCATAGCTGAGCTAGGCATGAACAAAAGTGTGGTGTGTAATCGACTTCATCTGCGTTTACTAACATACATGAGGAAGTGCTAAGTAGAAAATTTTGGACTCGATTGTGCACCATAGTCGCATCGCTCATCTATACAGTTTATTAGAACAGTCTGTGCTGTAAACATATTTTAGCGACTGCATTTGTCAGGGGGTCGCAGACATATTCAAACTTTATCGCTGACCGGGCTAACTTGAACTCTGTGTTGACTTTGTACTATACAGTTTTTTTATTGCTTAAAAGCAGAGAACCTAAAGAGTTCTGCTCTAACGAAGAGTAAATAGCAGTATTAAAGGTGCCTCTTCACCAAATGACATTCTGCAGAATCTGAGGCCAACTAGCGCTATCTGACGTTGCTCGCAGCAAGCGAAGGAATGCACAAACAAAATTTCTTTTACAAACAAGCTACGTTCCTCTTAATTATTGAGTGAAAATTTGGTAAGTCCTCGTGTGCCTGGGAACAAGCTGTAAAGATTACGATAGCATGGCCGCTAGATGGCAACACGGTAGATACGTTATATTCCATCGTTGCGCCATCTAGTGGCAGCGATATCGTTAATCTTTACAGCTTGCTCCATGTGCACGAGGACTTCTCAATTTTTCACTCGAGAATTTTTGTTTTCTTTCCGAAAAACGAGGACCATGGTCGACTTACACTTACAATTTTCGTTTTCTTTTCACTAAATGAGGACCATGATTGGATTACACTGGGAAGACCTTGACTCATCGAAACCGAAACCGACAGCGGACCTCCTCCTTCAGTAATTATACAGAACGAAGTTTTTCTCAATGAGCGCGGACAAACAAACCACAGATCTGTACAGTATACCTCACTTAGAGGATGCTGCTTTGTTTTATGCCCTTATTAGGGAAATGACGTCAGCTTTGTTAATCGTCGGGTTTTTACGGAAACACCACAATGCTGTTTCCCGGTTAAGATTCGTTTAATTTGACCTATCAACAACATAAAAATGACGTTAGCCTAATACGAAATACCAATGCCGAAGCGAACGAAATTACAAGTAGGTTAATGAAATGCGATGGTGGAATGGCGTCAGCTTCGTTAATCGTCGGGTTTTTCCGGAAACACGAAGCTGCTTATACGTTTCATTTGGCGTATCAACAAGATAAAAATGAGGTTAGGCCTAATACGAAATGCCAATGCCGTAGTGAACGAAATTACAAGTTGGTTGATGAAGTGCGATGGTGGATGGTAACGCTACGCCAGATAAGAGTTAAACATCGTCAACAAAACATAAAAGGTAAACATTATAAACA
Organism: Lithobius niger; assembly: GCA_023313725.1. Taxonomy (NCBI): domain Eukaryota; kingdom Metazoa; phylum Arthropoda; class Chilopoda; order Lithobiomorpha; family Lithobiidae; genus Lithobius; species Lithobius niger. The sequence continues at coordinate 9,035 of JAHWFP010146837.1, forward strand.
AAACTAAACACCGTAAATCAAAATTACTTCGTATGTCGAAATCAAGATCGTAAATCGAAACCGAATACCTAACACGAAATTCCTTCAGAAAATCGTTTAGGGAAAAGAAAACAAAAATTCTCAACCGAATTCCACTCGTGCTTGTATTAATGTATAATTTAGGTGTTTTAGCACTCAACTCCTTTCCAACAAATTTAAATTAAATCTGGAAAGGATTTTCGTGCTAAACGCACAAATTGTCGATTTAATACAAGCACTCGTGGTATTATAACTGAGAAGAACCCGGCAAATCGAAAGCGAATTCGAGTTACACTGAAAATTCCCCTGCAAATCGAAAGTGAAATCCTAAAACGAAATCACTTCGGAGAATCGCTTTGCGGAAAGAAAAACAAAAATTCTCAACCGAATTCCACTCGTGCTTCTATGAAATGTATAATTTGTGCGTTTTAGCACTCAACTCCTTTCCAACAAATTTAAATTAAATCTGGAAAGGATTTTCGTGCTAAACGCACAAATTATCGATTTCATAGAAACACTCGTGGTATTATAGCCGATACTTTAACAGGAACGTGGCTTGTTTGTAAAAGAAATTTCTTTGTGCATTTCTTCACTTGCTGTAACCGACGCTATAGATATTACAAAATAGCGCTAGATAGCGTACACTCAGCAGTGTCATTCGGTAAACTGGCACCTACCCAGCATATGACGGGAAGAGAGATATGTTGCACGTCAAAAAATTCATCCACTGCACAAGAAATTTTCTAAAGGAATGGTTTCCATGTCAAATTGCGTCAAATCCGTTCACGGCAGTTTTTCACTACGTAGGTAGATACTGCCAGTCCGTAGCAAAAAGCAGTTACAGGCTCCCCTCGTTTCTCGGATGCCCTTTCCTCTGAATATTTACACATTTCGTGTTTATCGACATATTTTAGACATCCAAGTTATTCGTTAACAAAAAAAAATCCGTGCACGCCACTGTAACAGTCGAACAGAATGACGAGGTTGGTATTTTTTCAGTCGAATCGACTCTATGACGACACGCTAATTATTCACGAAATCCATAATTAGCACATGGAGCCATTTCACACGCCTCGCCTCCACCAGAGGTCGCCTCATTAGCATACAATGGCGTGTGCAGCGTCAGCAAGTGAAGGAAAGGGCCGACCTGTCACCACCAGTAGACAAACACACACACACAAAAACACACACACACACACACACTTTGGCTGTGTTTCACTTGGTACCAACTGTTGCACGATAAAGCCCAATACCTGACTACTGCACTTACCTAATCAATAGAAATTTAAAGGCAACATGAAACTAATAACCAACAAGAATATTTCTTATTTGCGTGTATTTTAGCGGTAAAGATCTAAATCGAGCCTAATAAGCAATGATAACGCTGAACAGGGATGCAAGGGTGGGCAATGCGTGCCCCCCGCCTAGAAATTGTCCGTGCCCACCCAGTGACCCTACACCCCAGCAATTTAACGCGTTAATTTCTGCCCAAATAGAGAAACGACCTAGAACGTCAAAAATACTGAGGCATTTCTTTCGCACGTGTTTTTACTATAAACTACAAATTTGAAGAGTTAAAATTATTGTCGCTATAAGTGCAAATCGGATGAAGCATGGTTTTAATTAAAATGTACAACGGTTTTCGAGGTACTAACAAAAGTTTGAACAAACTTGCCAATACCTACCATTTTTTTAAATTTGATAATCCATTTTAAAATTTACAGCATATATAAATAATATAAATAATAGTTGAGGTAACATGCGACGATCTCCTTCACCATGCACCCAGAACAGAATCATACAGAAAATTAAATTCGCCATTTTGGGGAGAAAATATGATGGGTAAGCACCACATTGGTCAATGCGGACGTCAGAGCTCTATAGACTAAAGGATTTCCAAATAGTGATAATAGTAAGGCTTCGTGGTAGTAATGTAATCAGAGGTGTGCTGCTTGTAATATTCTTTGGCGGCGTAATAAATCAATTATTTTACCGTCATTTTTTCCCGCATTTTAAGAGGTGTGCGCGGGAAAAAGAGGTGATGCCGCAAAAAGAGGTGTGCGCCATAAAAACAGATGTTAACTGCACAAATTCACCTTGATAACTATGTCACTTTTTTTTTACGACGGTGGGTGGTGCAATAAACAGGCGCCCTGAATCGAATGTTCATTAGGCCTTTTAACAGATTTTGAAATTGTTGTTGGAGAGGTATTTTGCTGTATTAGTGTCCTCTTTGCTTCTTTGCATTAATACCTTTTAAAGTTTTTTCCAGGTTTAGTCAGTAGGGAGTGGGGTCCCA
>JAHWFP010146838.1:2436-37371 GCA_023313725.1 Lithobius niger
TCTAATCTTTCTGGACATCTATTACAGAAAATTCGAAGCTTTTGAACAATCTCTGAAAGACCAGTTTTTACACCCTTTTAATTACTGTAAAGAAGGGAGGAGACTTGGGTCTTGTGCAGGTGCTAGGAGCTAAAGGAAGAGTCCACTATTTCTGCTGGAAGGAAGAAGGGGCCAGTAAACATAGCAAACAGTACTATCTTTATTCACATCATATAACTTTTAGGTAATTTTTCGTAGAAAACGACAATTTGAGGGGTGGGCTTTAACGCCACTATTTTATGATTTTGACTTACAGCATTTTAGGGGGTGGGCTTTAGCTTCAACTGGGCTTTTAATACAAGATTTACGGTATATATTTTTTTGGATGTCGTTTTTGGCCTCCATTATCAATTAAGATTTTTAGAGCATAATGTGGTTGGGATAAAGTTCAAAGAATACCACTACCAAATTTCATTAAAATCGGACCAGGAATCTCAAATCACTTTTGGACAAAGGGCGGTCCAAAGTAATTTTGAAATGCAGGGACCCCTGCCCCAAAGAAGTGGTTCGTAGCAAAATCAAGCATGTACATGGTTCAACTTAGGTTTAACGAATACCGTATAACTCCAAATATAAGACGAGTAGCATTTTTGTGCTCGCATACTCCAAAGAAATAAATGACTGCGATTATAAGACAGGTGACTTTAGCAAGGCTTTCATAAAGTTTGGTATAATATTTATTAGTTTGTGTACTAGTCAATTCACCTTGCCCTGAATTCAAAACCCAAAATTTTAATAGCAGCTTCGCCTTTGGACTGCTTCCTGAGACCATTTTCAAAATATATTTAGTTTTTGCTGCTAAATAATCCATAAACATAATTTTTCCAGCATGGCTGGTTAAAGATGGTTTTTGTTGCCCAACCGAAAATATACATTACCTGTTTTTTATGCACTCTCTTGGTTCTCAGTGCTTCTTCCAGAGAAAAGAAAGAAAGTTGGCTTCCCTGCCAGTCCCATAGTTATTCCACTGCGCATGCGCGGGTGCAGTCCTCCCTATATAAACGCTGGCGCAGCTTCAATCCTCATCTCTTTATAATGCTCTTAATCGTTACCAAGGCAACTCGATAGGGGAGGAAGAGCGGGTCGCCTGTTGTAACAAACTGGTAATGTATATTTTCGGTTGGGCAACAAAAACCATCTTTAACCAGCCATGCTGGAAAGATTATGTTTTGATTGCCCTCGAAAACCTCCGTTACCTGTTTTTTATGCACTTAACAGACTTTGTCACCGGAGGCGGGCCTTGGTGACGGGCGCCCTGGCTACGGATGGCTACCCTGAAGTCAACTGGACTCAACGAACCTGAAGGCAACCGCTGTAGGGGGTGAAAGATAATCCTGTAGGTCTTGAAAGGTTTGTTGTGTAACCCGGTCGGTGGCAAGTGCATTGAGAAATTGGTTGCTAAGTGAAAACTGGACTAGATGCAGAAGGTTCCACCGGAGGAAGCGGTTGCAAGTAGGTTCCAGGGTAAAGGAGAAACAGCCGCCAATGGGTGACTGGAACCCTTAGGGATCGTTGTAGTGACATAGTCGCAGTAACTAAGCGTGTGTTGTAATCATTATTATTGAAGAGAGCAACAAAAACTCTCATAACCTAGTCCAGTACTGGAAAGGAACCGAGGTGGTGCAGTGGTACATTAGAACGTCGGAACGTTCCGAGGCATGCTTGCTGGAAATATGGGCAGCTGTTTGGCTCGGTGATATATAGGTAGCAGGACCGAAGGTAGGTCCGTGAGGACGGGGACGGCCCGGAACGTAGATAACTACGACAGGAAAGGTGCCCTAGCGCATTTATGTAACAGGAAGGGTGACCTGGAACCGGGATGAGACAATGTGGTCCTTGGGACTTTCCGTGAAGTCTAAAGATGGAAGGTCAATACATGGCCAGGGGTGGCTAGTTTGAGGCGAAAATATCATAGGAGCAGGAAGCACGATAGCCTGGAACTGCTCTCCTTAGGGCCAACCTGCTGCAGGATCACAAGGAACCATTGGTGCAAGGAAGGCGGGAGTCTGAGATGGAGAAAAGTCAACTTCCGTTCGGACGATGAAGACATCATTCAAAGAGGATGATAAGGGGCAGGCTAGGGAACGGTGAGGCAGACGGGAGACGAAATCTGCGTTTAGCATTAGACGAGTGCATGTCCCCAGAGGAGGACGGGGAGAAGTGGACCAACGCTCGGCAAGGAGCGGAACGTGCTGGTTCCGGCCCTGGTATGTCCTGTTATTGATAGTAATGTAGCCGAAGGTGCAAATTCAACTGTGGGATGGAGGACCGGGGTGGTCGGGAACGGCACAACGCCGTTGGATGCAAGTTGAGGAAAAAGGACGAGACAGGTTGCATCGCGCAACCTGATGGAGGCTGCGCAGACACGTGCGCAGAGGGTAGCGGATTGAAGAGAAAGCTGTGATCGTTCCCAAGGGGAAACGCTGTGTCGCTCCAAAAGTGGGATTCAAAGCAGGGCTGCTGGTGAAGCGGAACTAGGATGCTGGGAAGGACTTGGGTCCTCAAAGTTAGCAGAGGGGATCGGAGGATGAACTGTGCTTGAAATCTAGCCTCGCTAGAACCATGACGGAATGGACTTGTTCTTGAGAAAGCTGTGTTACTGTCAAGGCGGAACGAGACGGAACAGAGCATCATGAAGTAGTTGTTCGTGTTGCAAGCTGGCGAGTTGCAGCGGAATGGTAGGAGGTGCATATCTAGGAACATGATGATGGCCCCTGGATTGAGGGATGCGAAGGGCGAGACTGGCGAAGCTGTTGTGGAGGGAACCATGGGTTCCTCGAGGCATATCTTAGGTGGAATCAAGGTCCGGGAATCGAGGTCTCTGGGACCAGCGCAACTTTCTGTTGAATAGAAAGGATCGCTGTGTATGACCTGTGTGTGTTCTTAGCAATATTGATGCCGTCGGAGGGATGGCTACTAGGGACGTCCTGAATTGGCAGTATGGAACGTAGGAACGCGGAATGCGTACGGAAGAACGCAGGAAAGAGGAATGACTGGAACTATAGATTCTGGAAGAGACATACTGCCGCCTGCAGGGGCAGGCAGACAGTAGGTGTGGTTGACAAGCAGCAATGGGCAGAACATCAAGCCCTGGTGCTGACCCTTAATAGCTGTAAAACTGGCGGAACGGCACCAAAGACGGCCTGAAGTGACGTAGTAAAGAACGCAGGAACGCGGAACGCGTCCGCAGGAATGTAGGGACGAGGAACGAGAGGAGAGAGGAACGCAGGAGTAACCACCATGGTGGCTGTACTAGGAAGAAAGATCCAGTGTGTTCTTGTTCATTGGTAATTCGGAAACCTCTACAGGCCCATTGACTAGGGGCAATAGGAGGCAGAACGTAGGGCGGAACTGCGGGACTTGAGGACGCCGTGTCTTGATGAGGTAAGGGACATCAGGAATGGAACGTTGTGGTTTTTTTTTGGTTTGTTTTTGAGTAGGGTAACGAAGGGAACACAGGTCTCATGATCCTAAAGAGACAGAAAGCCGAGGTCTTTGTTTGCTTATTCGTTGTATTCTTCTCACTCTTTATTCTTCTTCTGTTTAATGTCTTTTTTTTTTTTTTTTTTTTTACATCAAATGGAGGGCGGAATGGTCGGTAATTCCGAATGAGGAACGAAAGATGTGGAGCAAGGTGTAAATTTCCACCGTCCTCTAATGTAGAGAGGACCGTTAAGTGGACGCCTTGCTGGCAAAAGGCTTATAAGAATATGCTTGAGATGAGGTGAGTGGTTCGTCGGTCCCCTGGGTAGCGGAACGTTCAGCTACCAAAGGCTGGGAGGAATGCGGAGTCGGACCAAGAGGAGTAAGTTGCGAACCAGTGGAGAAAGTCAATCTTGGCAGCAACTTTCCGGGCCTTGAGTTGGAGTTTGAGGCAGACGTAGCGTTCCTTAGTGCATGAGAGTTCTTTTGAGAGGGAACGCAGGTACCGTACCAGAGGAGTCTGGCTACAAGGAATCGGGAACGTGGCTGTGGTATCGCAAGGCACGGGAAGGATGGTCCGGAAAGAAGGGGATTTGGAGGCGGAATCGGTTGGTCCAGAGTCTTCTTTCATTGTGAAGTTGAAGATCTCCATGTTTATCCGTAACTGGGAGAACCTGTATTGGCTGGATGAACGAATCCATGGATCTGGAGGTAACACTGGTTGAGAGAAGCGAGAAACGCAACTGAGGGTGGAGCGTCTTCGTTGAAACGAACCCCTGGACGATTCCGTAGGGAATGAGGCAACTAAGGCCGGGAACGTTGCAGAAGGTGGTTGAAGAGGCTGCCGCGTATGAAGGGAACGGACGACTGGGGAACGGCCTGAACGGCGGTTCATTGTTCGGGGTGACCACGTAAACCGGGTCTGCGGAGCCGTGTAGCTCGTCCGTCGCTGTCCAGATCCCAAAGGATGAGGAGCAGTGCCTGCTGAGGAACGGTAGATTGAATCACGTAGGCGGCACACAAAACCAACCCAGGCCATGACATGCCGCAGGGGAACGTCCCAAAGGAGCGTAGGTTGAGGGCGAGGCGAAGAGGCAGGCAGACACGAGGAGTGGACCCGTCGAGAATCAGTGGATAGCACAGCTGCGTAGGTCGAAGTCAGAAGAAGGACGAGCGAGCTGCATCATCGGAATATATACCTGAAAAAGAGGGCTGCACAGTAGGATGCGCAGATGGTGGCGGGGCGGAGGAATATCATGCCCCTACGAAGAAACCAGCAGCATTCAATGCTGGAAGGAAAGAAAGGCAAAAGCCGACAGGAGTGAAACGGCCCAAATCAAGAAGGCTGCGCAGAAGCAATAAGCAGTGAAGAGGACGAGGGTAGTCGCTCATCTGAACCGATCCGCGCACCGCCCAAACGCAACAATGACGTGAGCCGCCTTGGGCAGGGGCCAAGAGGAACGGCAGCGTCAAGGGACGGCGCCAGAGGAACGGCGGTATAGAGGAACGGCAGCAGCGAGGAACGTGAATCGGACGAGGAGCTGGAAGAGCAGCCGCATCGCGTGGCGTGGCTGAGAAAAAGAGATGAGGATTGAAGCTGCGCCAGCATTTACAGAGAGCCAAGAGAGTGCCTGAAAAACAGGTAATCGAGATTTTCGAGGGCAATCAAAAACTATTTGAGCAACTGGTATGAGATTATCACCATTGGATAGCTCACAGAAAAACGATCGAAATGGTGTATTCAAACATCAAAATCGGCCAAGTTATGACAGAGTTATGAATTTGCATGCGATAATGCAATACGACGACGATAATGCTATTTTAATGGAAGAAATTTGAAAAAAGTACCGTCTTATATTCGGAATCATACGGTATTGTATTCCTACCAGCTTTCGTTCGAATTGCCCCACCCATAGGATTTCTGCCCAGTGCTCTGATGCAATCTTTGGCCCCTACCCTCAACTCCAAGAAAGTCCTTTCGGCGTAAAATCAATTTCCTGACTCATTTTGTTCAAACATGTTTACAATTTTGGCCATAACTGCAGAACAGACAGATAAACACACTAAAATGTTAAATTATCAAGTTGAAACTGAACCTCATTTGTATCACATACTCAGTCAATTACATCAGAGCATATCACAGGTTGGCCCTTAAAAAATTCAATGGAAGAAATTTCTGAGTCCACGAGGAGACTTAGAAATATTTTTCTTCTTTTTTAAATTTAGCTTTAAGCTATTATTTCATTTGGTTTTATTTATACAGGATGCGCAGGGCCAATGTCTAGTTGGTAGGGTAGTACACTTAGGCCATGCAAAGTTAATTTTTTGATTTATAGGTGCGTGCGGGGGCCTTAAATTATAGTGGGTCAAATTTTTTTACGTGAACGTTTGTCAGCCTGAAGAAGAAAGTCAGCGGCGGGCTTTACATCTCCAGCGAACTGCTAATCAAAATTTTGCTAGATATTGTCCTGTTGGAATATCTGTTTTCTTGAAATTGTGCGCGTTTACTTTACTACGATGTGTTACACTGTTAATGCTAGACTGAATCCAGATCACGTACACGGACGGTAGCGTTATTTAAGCCTGACGGTCATGCTTGTCAGAATGATCTGCTCCCACTTGAATGCTAGATTGTGCATCTTACATCTGGACACAGCACAACTTGAGTTCACAAAGTTCACACTTTTTGCGTAGGTGAAATCAGAAAGGGAGTGTGTAATCGAGTTCGACAGCACATGGTTGATATGAAGAATGGTATTGTTGAAAACGGCGTCACAGTACACCACACGAACACACAGAATACTAGTATAAATTAAGCAAATACACTCAAGACTTTGTTGACCTCTAATTCGGCCCGAGACAAACACCTCAGAAGTCTGGAATCTCTTGCAATTAAAGCCCATGAAAGGAACAATAAAATGTTGATCGCTATTCAAGCCCAGAATCATCAGCAACCCAATTCCTGGTACCAAGTGATTTTTTTGAAAAACTCCGACAGCACTGGAACAGCCTTAAAAGTAGCGCTCACAAATAACAGAATGTACAGTGAGAGCAGGTTCAAAACACGGAGAACGAAGTGCAGCGAGATGCAAATCAAGCAACATACCTTTTAGTAGGCCTGACAAAGCCAGCTGGAATTGATTCAAGATTCAAAGCTATTGAAAATTTGCAAAAATACGGTAAATGTATTTTTCGAGATGCTGTTGTGCGTTTTAGTATGGAAAATTTCAATTCTGAAGTGAACTCTCAAGGTCGTTCGAAGCATTTTGGTGTTTACAAATAGAAAATAGACATACTTGTCTTTAACGCTCAACGCCCAATTTTAGACAAATTAATTTTACAAGCCCATGGGTGTTTAATATGCGATTTACGGTATTCGTCTCAAAACGCAATAAGCGAGCAGATTACTTTTCTCCGACAAAATGAATTTGGGATGCTTTTGAATTTAATATTTAAATTGCTTTCCAGAAATAAAAAGTTTGAAGGTAAAAAACTTAATATTGGCAGTTTCCTGCATTAAGCCCGACATCTGCAATGTGAAAATACAACAGTTAGGCCTCTTCTATGCGTAGGTAGGCGAAGCTAAGTTTTGATCAGTGATAAATATGAAAAAGTGAATTAATGCGGTGTTGCTTAAATTACAATAGAGCTAGGAACAAAAGACCATAATATTACTCCAGTACTCCGAATAAGATTTTTCTGATACAACCAGAGCACATTTTTAGTAGAATTGAGTTAATACAATAAAGTTAGCCTACAGAGACACATGTACAATATGAAGCTTACAAACGAGTGCCTGTACCTGTTAATGGTAATGGAGCTTCAGTTTTCAGCTTACATTCATGGGACGGACTGTCAGTTTGTCGTAACTGCTGATTTTCTTCGACGAGCTTGGCGTACGCTGCTCTTAATTTAATATACCTTCCTTTTATAGCCTGTGTAGAAAACAAAAATAACCCATTACTGCAATAAAACAATGTAGAAAATTGCTCTATTAATACCCGAGTGTTAATTAGTGACCATTTCTACGTGCCTGTCATGGAAACATAAATAGTCTTTCAAATAAAAAAAAACGCAAGATAAAATTACGTTTTACTTATCCTAAAATACTTACATTTAATTTATAGCTTATTTTCATTAAGTAATGCTCACTTGCTCAATGATCAATAAAAAGGTACTTAGCCAGGTTGTCCATCACTGTTCACCGACCAACAATGCACTACATTACTTTTCGTTTTGTGAAATTTTTTCCAGTTCAACGAAAGTGGGGAAGAGGATGGGCTCAATTAACTTAAGTAGTTTAGCATAATTAAAAATGGAATATTTTAAAGATAAAAGTTAGTTTTTGCTTATCCTAAAATACTTACTTTTAGTTAATGGCTAAAATTGTTTATTTTATGCTCTATGCCCAAATATTAAGTTTCTGCTATCGTAGCTCCCCACTAGGTGGCTGGCGTACCTGCTCATATCCCAGCAGGCATTACCACCTGTCCTCCACTACCGTTTGGCAAACAATCCGGTTAAGAGAGAGTGGGAATGGTGGGTGCATTACACTCACTAAAGGTAAGAATTTTAGAATAAGCAAAATACTTACAGTAAATCATGTATTAAAAGCCCAGTTGAAGTTAAAGCCCTTAAAATGCTGTAAGGTCCAAATCATGAAATACTGGAGTTAAAGCCCACCCCTCAAATTGTCGTTTTTCTATGAAAAATTACCTAAAAGTTATATGATGTGAATAAAGATAGTACTGCTTGCTATGTTTAATGGCCCTCTTCTCCCTCCCTGTAGTAATAGTGGACTCTTCCTTTAGCTCCCAGCACCTGCACAAGGCCTGGGCATCTCTCACCTAAGCCTCCTCCCTTCTTCACAGCAATTAAAAGGATGGAAAAATTGGTCTTTCAGAGATCGTTCAAAAACTTCAAATTTTCTGTAATAGATGTCCAGAAAGGTTAGAAAATTGATAATGCTTGATTTAAAGCCCACCCCCTATTTTTGCCAAACTAACTGCATAAGCCCATGGGCGTTTAATCCACGATTTACGGTACTTGTCGTTAATTTTTTAATTAAAAATTTATTAAAATATTAAAATTAGAAAGAGTGGAATGGCGGAAGGTACCAGTTTTCTACGATGGAAAGCGTGAAGCTGTTATTGTAATGCATTTCCATTGTTGGAGCTGATGCCTTAGCATTCCACCACCTGATGGTGAAGAGGGGAGGGCTGGAAGAGGTTTGTGTCAGTAGTGAAGACCTTCTTCCCCTCTTTTGAAGGATTCAAGTTCCCTGCGGAACCCAATGCCCCTGCTCCTATTTTGGGAAGGGGCTTTTTTGGAAAGGGCGACCGTGACCTGTTATGTTCTGGAGTAGGGGGGGATCTTACCTTCGTTAGGTTGCTCTTGCGGTGTGTTTTTGACGTAACCATAGCCATTGTTCTTCTTCTTGTTGAAGAATGGAAGCTTGGGGGCAGAAGCAAGTTTTGTTTTGTCACGTGACTCCGGAGATAGTTCGAGGAATTTCCATATGAAAAGAGTTGAATTGGTGTCATGAATTGGCGTGAGTCTTAATTACCTGAAGACCTTGATAGAGTGTTAACAGTAGATACAAGTACGGCATCCCTTCATCTAAACACCATATTGAAGAGCCACGGAGAGCTCCAGGCGAAACTGTCCTTGTGGTAAGAGGAAGCTCTTTTCATCAAATTCTTGTAGGCCTCTATGATCGGATGATCAGCAAGATAAGGTTTTTCAGCAATGAAGTGTTTAATTGCATTAGCCGTCCCAGAATAAGCGAGCTCTGCATGGGAATTTGCATGGATGGCTGCACGAAGAATGGCTTCACCCTCTTCATAAAAAGACATTGGCAAAGAAATCGAAGAATGTGTCAAATCTGCTTCCATGGTCTGATATGCTGGGATATATTATTCAGCAGTCTCAAAGGTTTCAAAACAACGTTTGTTAGGCGCACCCTTTTCTGTCAACTAAAAGAAGAGTTTTTTAAGCGTGGGGTCATGAGGAGGGAATGGTTTTGAAACAGAAATGGGTTTGTCATACTTTCGAGTAAGTATTTCTTGATTAAGAAGCTGTTGGAAGGCTTCAACCGATTCAGGCATGTGAAGCAAAGCAATGCGTTCTCCCCAGAGTTGGCAAGGGTGCCCACTGGGGAGTTGTCAGGATTCACCTTAGGAGGAATGAAGTCTTTGCAGTATTCTTTTGAATCAGAGAGAATGCGAAAAAGCGCAGCATGACAACCACCCCAATGAACGACGTCTGGGCCTTCTTCAAAAATTTCGTGCTTAGAGCTTGTCGATGGCAACTTTTGTTTAGTGGTGGAATCCTCTCCATTAAGAGGTTCACCATTACTCAAATTCGAATCATCATAATGTGGATATTCAGAATCATCATGTCCTAAATGACGGGGATCAATGAAAGCCACTTTAAGGATCTTTACATTTTCCTGTCTTGAATGAAGATGATTGTGTGAACGTTTTCTATCAAGGCCTATAGATTCGATAAAAGCGTCGTAACAAGATTTAGGAATCAAAATACGACAATTTTAACTTTATTAAAATTAGTTTTTACTATCCTAAAATACTTACCGCTAGCATTGCTAAAATCGTTTTCGATTTGCTTTTCTACCAGATATTTTTAAACCCCTTAAAAGTTTAAAATACCTACAACACTTAGAATGCAATGAGGTTAGCCTACATGCCACTTGGTGCGCAACAATCGTTGCCTCCAACAAGCCAGCACCAGCACAACACTGACACTTCGTTTTCCGGAACCCACAACTGGACTTTTCCAGGGTTCGGCGAAGCAGGGAGGCTGGGCGGATCCTACTAGAGGTAAGTATTTTAAGATAGTAAAAACTAATATTAATCAAGTTAAAACTGTTGTTTCTTACTATCTGTAAAATACTAACCACTAGTATGTGCTGAATTTGTCCAATAGGTCGGTGGGACAGCACGAACCCTGCTAACCGTCGTTGCATTGCACACCACATTAACAATACAGTACACAACATACCTTAAACATTGCTCGCTAAAAACCTTCACCCACCTAAGCACTTGTCTCGGGCGAGGTCCTCAGCCAAGGACTGCGATGCCCTACTGGTACTGCTGCCGGGCAACAGTGGTGACAACTGTCCATCTTTCCACTGTGTACTGTCTGCTGTGTACAATGTGCAATTTCCCACATCTTCTTTACCAGGAAAAAGTTCATGTGGGCCAACCCTTCAACACTCCTTCTGTCAGGTTGGAATCTTACCAGAATGCACTTTAGCAGGCAGTTTTCCAATTCAACACCAAACACTGCCTTGTGATGTGTCACTTGAACTTCAACTGCCTACGCCCACCTTCTCTCTCCCATTTAGATAAAGTTCCAGTGGGCAAGATGACACAGTTAAACTCCTTGTGTCGTGCCATCACATCTCCACTGTGTACACAAAACTCAATCACTCACTCCCCAACAACACTTCCAGCATCCACATGGGGACGCACCAGACCGCTGCCACTCACCGCACTTGTTTCGCGAAGATAGTGAGCGATGAAGGTGTTGTTGGTCCAAGAGCAGGCTGCAACCACATCATTCAGTGGGGTACCAGACGCGAAGGCCCAAAACGCAGCCAAAGCCCTTAACTCATGGGCCCTGAAGCCGATCGGCAATTGATTGATTGATGAAGGTAGCAGGCAGGTACCACATCATTAAGCGGGATGCCAGACGCGAAGGCTCAAGACGCAGCCAAAGCCCTCACGGGCCCTCACATTCGCAGGGAAGTCCTGATGGTTCGAACCTTGTTCATACGCCCGCTTGATGACCTCACAGAGCCATTTCCCTCACTTTGCCGGTTACAGTGGTAAGGAAAGGATACCACCAGACTCTTGATCCCAATGCCAAAACAGAGGAGTGTAGAACTGCTCGTCCCAAATGTCGAGACTGCTCCGTCAAATTGGTCCTGTCTAAGAAAAGGCAGAGAGCCTGAACCGGGCATTGGGTCCACTCCATGCCCCCTGAATCAACCACTGGCTTCAATGTCTTAATCACCCAAGGCTTGGGGGCTTCCTCTGGTCTTTGAATTTTTGCATGAAATTCAGAGCTGGAAAAACAACTTCATGGAGGACCAGCCCCGAGCAAAACGGATGTCCATGCCATCTCTCACCGGAGCAGCCAGCTCGCTCTGCCGGGCCGCCGTAGCCAGAGCCACCAAGAAAAGAGTCATCTGTGAAAGTAGAAGCAACGAAGCAGAACAAAGAGGGTCGGAAAGCCCAACTTCAGACCGGCCAACCCCAATGGCAAGTTCCATTTGGGAAACAACTGATTAGTCCTTGGTTTTTTCACAAATGCCCGAACCAGGCGTGAAACATGTTCACTGGCCGCCAGCTTCTTCTTGCCCAGTGTCGATGATACGGAGTCGAAGGCCGACCGGTACCCATTGATGGCAGTCAGGAACAGGCCCTCGGAGAAACGTTCTACCAGGAAGGACGACAAAGTGCCTTCGGTAGGGTCCGTCGGATCAACTCCCTTCTGCACCAGAAAACCAAATCTCCCCCCTGGCCTCAAAGTTCTTCCTCGTCGACGAACGGAGGCAACCCAACGTCTGTTCCGAAACCACGGTGGAAAAACCCTCTTCCAAATTCCTCACCACAGTCTCCATCCGTGAAGATGAAGCATAGATGGACAGGGTGGGAGGTCCCACCTCCGTGCTGAGGGCAGGATGGAGTCCGAGAGGGGTAGAGGCAGTGGGTCCTCCTTCGACAGTTCCACTAAGTCGGAATACCATGAAGCTGGCCAGAGTGGTGCCACCAGAATGTATCCTCCCGGAGGCTTGTGAATATTGTTCCGAGACGCTTGCAGGTAAGCTGACAGCCCTGTCCAGTCGATGGAAAGAGCTTCCGAAGCCCACGTTGTCTAAGACCCTCGAAGTGCGCCCCCACTGTGGAGGACGCGTCCGTGAAGAGAAGGCCATCTGGCGTACGGACCTGAATTGACACCTCCCCAGCGGGTGTTGAGGGGATCGCCCCACCACTGAATGGTGTCCACTGGCAAACTGTCCAGAAATATCAAGTCCCGCCAGGACCGACGAGGTTGCCACTCCTGGTTCCTGAATCAATGCATCGGCCTGACCTTCCATTCCCCAAAAAGAACCAGATCGGCGCAAGAGTCGATGACACCTATTTCTGACGCCAGGTCCACTGTCGTAATGTCAGTGGTCAGCAGCAATCTTTCCATCCGATCCCGTCACTTCTCTACCTATTCCTGCGATGGCCAAACCGTGAACTCGTCCGTATCGAAATGAGCGACGAGGAACACAAACCGCCGGCACGGCACCAGACTGGACTTTTCCAACTGGACACCTTGACCCAGAGCCTTGAAGACATGATGACACCTGTCCAAATGCCACCTGAGTACTTCTTCACTGAGCAACAAATCGTCGATATACGCATGGGCCAGAATGTCCAGACGATGCAGAAACCCCAAACCCAGACAAACCACTGCCGTGAAGACATGAGGTCCAGTTGCAATCCCAAAGGGTAGGATACGAAACTGGTATGCTTGACCTCCTACAAAAAGGCGAAACAGATGCTGAATCCCCTGGTGCAACGGATGCATGCATGCATCCTCGAAGTAGATGGCAATCGTAAAAAACGGTTGGTTGCATCGCTTCTATGACCGACCAAATCGTCTCCATTTTGAAACGCTGCTTCTCTAGATGTCAGTTCAGCTTACTGAGGCAGAAGTAAGCACTGGTTCAGACACAAATGGCGGCGAAAAGCCTCTGCCTACAGCGGAGAGAGTGAACATGTCGTCGGTGATGAGCTTCCAGTTGTCCACATGGCGACGAAACCTTCCCCCACCTGCCGGTGAAGTGGAGGAAGGTGAGGGGGAACATACATCCATACCTGCTCCTGCGGGGATGACCCCGAAAGGTACCCTTTCCACGTTTTGAGTATCCATGGAAACGTCCCCTGCCTTGAGAAGGGGGTGACCCCTGGAACGCGCAGCGTGCTGCTGTGACATGGAGAAGTCCGTGCAACGTGCGTTGTGGAAAAACGCTTGTTGGTATGAACCTGAGAACGATGGAGGATGTGTTCTCTGCTCATGACACCATATGCAAGATGCCCCCCCCCAAAATAGATGAAAACATAGAGAAAACTGCTATGTTCCGAGAAGAAAACACTAGCGTAACCTAGATCGATAGTTATTATCGATATCTACGCTCATCCCCAAACACAAAACGCCGTTCAAAGTTAGCAAATTCTTGGTCCCTTGGAAGGGCCGCGACGTTCTGACGTTTCCAAACCAAGATGCTAAAGAAAACCACCATTACCTCCCAGAATGGCGCGTCAAGAGGTGCGATTCCCAGACGATAAAGAAAAAGCCTCCACCCGAACAATGCCGCTGGGGCTACAAAGTACGGGGGTGGGACGTATGAAAGTAGAAAAGAAAAACCTCACAAGACGCCTGTTAAAATTGACTTACCCCGAATCATGTACCCATCAATCTGGAGACCTGTCAAGCCCCAAAGAAACAAAAAAGTTGACCTGACATTGCAAAAGTGGACAACTCCTGAATTTATTTTCAACTCAAAGAGATGAACTGAGTTTTCATTCGCAATGAGTAAATAGCTTCAACCCAGCCACATGCCAGGTTTTCCAAATTAGCCGACACTCAAAGCCTTTAGAAGACAAGACCTGAATTTATAGTGAGGAGGGGGAGGAGGGGTGTCCGGATCAACCTCCTACAGAATCTTGTGTCTGTGAAGTTGAGAAACAAAACAGCAGAAAACTTAGCCAACAAAAGGGATCGTTCTGCACATTCCCGATTTTCATTCCAAAAATCTAAACGATTTACTAATAGGCCACACACTGCACAACAAAAGCTGCAGAGCAAACGTGGTAAAATGCCCTAATGCAGCCAAAGACCCTCATACAAAATACAGTGTCAGTAACAAGCAAGGAATTTAAAATTAAAAAATTAAAAATTCCTTAACAAAACTAAAGGCAAGGAATTAACAGAGCAGAGCGAAAACCACATGTCTACACTGTTCAGTACCCCAAAACGAAGTGTCATAGTTGGGCTGGCGCTGGCTTGTTGGAGGCAACGATTATTACGCACCACGTGGCATGTAGGCTAACCTCATTGTATTGCAAGTGTTGTAGGTGTTTTAAACTTTTAAGGGGTTTAAAAAATCGGGTAGAAAAGCAAATCGAAAACAATTTTAGCACATACTAGAGGTTAGTATTTTACAGATAGTAAGAAAGGGATGTAATCCCGATGTTCCCTTGGTCATATAGGACGAAGACGAGAAGAAGCATTCGAGCTATGCAAGCGAGGTTTCTTGGTGTTTATGTTAACTGGACATTTCGTGCTATTTACCTGTAGAGTTGATGTTTTGGCAAAATGGCGTTTTGATTCTTTGAAGGAACAACATTGTGGCTGTGGCATTTTGGCGTGGGTGTTTTGCCTCAATGGAGAAAGAAAATGGCGTATATGCGATTTACATTTCTCTTTATGAGGTTTGTTATTGCTTTCAGGCTTCATTTGTTCCATTCACGGAAGGAATATGGCATTAGGGGGATTTTTTCGATTTTATTTCTCCCTTTTTAAGTCGATCTAGTTCACTTTGAAGGGATGAAATCTTATTCTGTCAGACAGAATACGAGTCTTTTTTGTTATGGGCATCCCATTACCCGCGACATTTTCCGTCTCCTTTTGCGTCTTTTCTTGATTACACGCAAAGGCTTGTGCGAGTTAGGTTTTTCTAGAGCATTTACATTATTCACCACAGCTCTGCCTGGTTTACAAGCCTTCGACTCGATCTTGTCTGTTTGAATTGAAACCTATGCCACTTTAGACCATTTTTAAGTTTTATATTTACCTTCAACCCATTGCCTTTTGGATCTTCGATATGTCGTCTGTTTTCTTGAAAACCAGAGTTTCGTTTTTTTTATTAACGGGCGTATTGTCAGCCATGACCTTGGGAACACTTAGCGTATGATGTTCCGCTGGCACAATAGATGACGCTGCTGCCGAAGGCAGAGAAGCATATTCTTTGAGACCTAACAATTTTATTATGCAATCTTCGAAAGCGTTAAATCGTTTGACAACGCTAGAATTAACTTTCACACTTACAGTTGAACGCATGAAGTCCATTTGTACTTTCATATCTGCCTTCATGGGCTTCCTTACTTCAGAAATCACCATTAGTAAGTTGCTTTCCTGCAACGGAGTGTTATTACCAAACAGGAAGGAATCGGAAGATGAAATCACCACGTCAGCTGTCAAGGCATCATTTGTAGCGATAGCCGGACGCATTTTCCCTGAATAGCTGCGTTTACATAGGTGCGTTTACATCTTTACACAGTGCCTGCAAGTGAATGTTGAGTGGGGTTTTTATGGTCAATATACTGGAAACAGGCGTCGCCGAACCATTCCGACGTTCCTCACTTACTTTTCGAAGATTGGTTTTCTGTCAACATCGTAAAATCTTCTTTATGGATTTAAAGTTGTGTAGTTCGCAAATTACACATTGTGAACCGAGGAAATTACAATCTCTACAATTTCTTCATGTTGAGTGTACGTCGATCGGTGTCTTCTTACACGTACAAACCGGAACAATTTTTCCGGAGGTGATCAGTTCGCTCAGCTTTACTGCATCCGCCATCTTGGTGGTGTTTGGGCGTATTGGCATATTGTCAATGTAAATAGCGTGTGCAAGAATCCGTGTGTTTATGGCACGGGTGTCTGAAGTGAAGTGAGAAGGCGGGCGCTATAACAATGTTACAAAAGAGGTGCTACGCGCGATCCTAGCGGAGGATTAGCTGAACTAATCACATTGAAATTAAAAACAGACGGAGAGAGTTTTAAAACTGTGTCGGAAATTAAATAGCTAAATCAAGCAACCTAAGTACATACTGAAAGTTAGTATTTTGCAGATAGTAAGAAATCGCAATTTCTAAACTTACGGCAGGCGGTATGCCTGTCCCCTGCAGTTTTGAGAAGTGAGCACACCACGAGTGCTTTGAACGCATATTGAAAAGGTGTTTCGTACATTTATTTAAATTCCAAAATTGCGGAGTACAACTAGTATTGACTGTATTATGTTGATGCCCAAGCAATTGTGAGGATTGGATGGCATGTCATGCATTGTTCAGCAATTAGCTGGGGTGCCACTTCATGGGAAAGCTAAGCATAGCTTCTTATTTTTAAATTTGGGCATTGCAGCATTAAATTAGCGATTTAAGCCATTAACTAAAAGAAAGTATTTTGAAGACAGTAAGAAAATCTCAGCCTGTGACGATTATTGAGGTCTCTATAAGCAGAAATTCCGTATTCATGGGTTCGTTACATCAAGCACCTACTATATTGAAATATTTGTTTCTTAAGACGATTTGAATATCTAAAATATAAATCTCTTTTTACAATGCTGGGTATTTTTTTTTAAAGTGGACGAAACCAACTTAGAAAGTTATCCAATCAACTAGACAGAACGTTAAGGATAACAATCTGAGGACTACTTTATTTCCCTACCTCATAAACCTGCAATTTTTCACTTACCAGAATTTGTTCCTGATATTCATCTTTGGCAGCACGTGTCAAGTTTTTCTGCTGGGTTACTATCAAATCCTGCCAAAATTTAGACGAAATTAACAAATGACAATGAAAAATGAAAACAATAAAATGATGATTAAATGACTCCTTCAGTGCTTTTACCTTTTTCTGAGCTTGCGTCTCCAACTCAGCCAACCGAGCTTTGTAAGCCTCTAACTGTTGCCCACGACTTTCTGCCACCTGTTTCAAACCTTTCAATAATTACCAAAAAAAAAATTTCATTACACTACACCAGCCAAACGACTCAAATTTAGCGTTACTTTTTAATGTCTCACGTATTTTCCATTAATTTCAAATACACTGTTAGGCAATTTCACTTATAGTTAAAACTTTTTTATTACGATTCACGCAAATTTCAAAAAGTTAATACTAGACACCGTATGGGCAAACTTTCTAATGTTTGTTTTCTTCAGGAAAATTGTCCTTGGTACAGTTTGTTCGGTTTTACTAAATAAAGTTATTGTTGCGGCATTGCAAGTTTGAATTTGGCGTGCATAGCCTCTGGTATTTGTTAGGTGTTGCCGCTGTGCCCCATTTATTGCTATTTGTTTTGAGAGCTCTGGCTGTACGATGTTTATAACTTTAGGGGTTGGATGGAAGTTGCAGGTTCATGAGCGGCTTTCCTGATGTTTCTAAGTGCTGTATAGAGAGAGATATTCTAATCCACGTAAATGCCGATTTTGGGCAAATTTGAGAAGGGTGGTGGTTCTCTTACAAACTATTCGGTGATAGGTCTCCATTATGGTGTGATGCGATCTGATATTCATTCCACGCCTGGTTTCACCAATATAAACTGAAACAAATCCACCGTATGGTACCAGGTACACTCCTTTTTTCATGCTGGGAGGCCAGGCCCAGATCCGCATCTATGGTATCTTCACTCGCAGTGACAGCATTACCAGTGGAGTCTGCCTACTAGTTGCCCTTACTTGGTCCACTTTGTCTGCTCCTCGTGTTTTAGTTGTGTTAAGACTGTAGATTTTTGACGGCAGTTGGCACGGACGCAGAAGATTCATGCTGTACGTGCAGAGGACGCAGGTGGTGCATTAGGCACGGGATGTGTGTCCCTTGCCTAACGTGTTGGTTCTTAAGATTTGAGGTCTTTTTTCATCTTTCAGGAACATGGTAAGTTTAGCCTTGTAGTCAAAGTATGTGCTGAACAGGCTCGCTGGCGCCCCTAATTGTAAGTCCAACCATGGGGCATGTGCCAGTTTTTTCTTCTTTTTTGGGTACATTTAGAACATCATTCATGCCATGTGCCTGTTCTTTGTGGTACGAAAATAAGTGGCATATTCTGGGATAGCTTAAGTTTGACTGTGTTCTATTCTTCTTCAGATCTGAAGCCTTCATTCCAGAGTCTGGCAAGGCTTCTTATGATCTGGTTAGTTGGCATATTTTCCTTAATATTATTTCCAGCGATGTATGTCTATTTATAGTTCCAGAGTTTAACAGACCGGGAAGAGGGGGGAGGTCAAGGATGAAGAAGCACGGGCCTGGCTTCCTGGCAGTGTGGCCAGGCTGTCAGTTTATCTCTTGATAGTTTGACGAAGCTGATCATTTTGCTATGGGCTATGGCTAATAGATGAGGCATAGGATGTTTTGAATCGAATGAAATACTTCTTTCAATGGCTCTCAATATGGTTTTCAATATGGTTGCTGGTGTATTCATCCGTCTGGCTTTTTTGGTTGTGCTCACGACTAGGAATAGAAGAGTACCATTCTGTTCTTGGTCCCTCTCGTGCTGTTATTAAGGGCATTCAGTAGATCTGCCATATCGTCTCTCTCTTCTGGATGAATATATGTCATTGACAAACTGGGTGATGGCCTTGCGTTCAACACATACTCATCCAGATGTTGCAGCACAATCATTGCAACAACTGGTGAGCATGAGTAAACCATTGGCTAACCCTTGGTTTGTTGGAAGGTCCGGTTGTGGAACTGAACGTAGATTGAAGACAAAATAACTTTGAGGAGTTCACGACCTGTTTGGTATTCAGTTCCAGTGACGTTCACTAAGTCAATCCAAAATCAGGCGGTGTGATGGGCTAGGGAAGAGCTTTACGATATCAAAGGATGTCGCGATCTCGCCTTTTTCAATTTTCCCATAATTTTAATAATTTCTTGTGAGTGTTTCAGCCGCTTCGCCATCAGGCAGTCAACTTCCGGGATAGGAGCCTCTTTACCGAGGAGACGAGCCTAAATGGTAGGCCTTCTTTGTGGTACGAAAATAAGTGACAAATTCTGGGGGCTTAAGTTTGACTGTTCTAGTCTTCTTCTGATATGAAGCCTTCATGCCAGAGTCTGGTAAGGTTTCTTACGATCTGGTTAGTTGGCATATTTTTCACGTTGAAGTCAAAGCTGACATAAGCTGGAGCTGAAGTTGTGATGTCGTGTAACACGAGCTGGTCAGTCTTCACGGCCCAGGAGCACTGTAAGAATGGCCTCATCAGCCCTACAAATACTCACACTATTGTTTGATCTCAATTAACACAGGGCCTGCACCTGACTGAGGCTTAGGTTATGCCTGAACAATGGTTGCTTCTTTAGTGCGATTTTGTGCAGGTCTAATCTAGTAGTAGGAGCACTCCATAAGTAATTTTCTAAAAGGAGTTATAAAAAGGCATATAAAAAGGCGGTATAAAAAGGCACAAACGCCATAAAGCCTTTTTTTTTATATAATAACTGCCGTAATGACTATTCGATTGCGGCAAACAGATGGCACAGTTCGGGAGAAAAAAAACACTCCGAGAGGAAAACCTCTCTGCCTTATTCAGCGCTGTATAAACTTAAAACAGGTAAGTCCTGAACATTGCCTCCTTTTCGATCAGGAACTGGGTTTGTTACTGACAACATCAGCAAGGCCGATACGTTAAATGAAATTTTCGCTTCCAATGTCACTCTGGACAATGGAATTATTCCACCGAGGTCCTGCGGAATTCTGTCCACAAGTGTAACTTGCGAAAAAGTTTCTTTTCCAAATCATTTTGTCACGCACTTTGCAATCTTAAGCCTAGCAATGCAATTGGACCTGAAGGCTACTCAGCCTACTTCTACAAACAATTGAAGTGAAATTACCATACCACTTGTTTTTATTTTTAATCTCTCTCTTAAAACTGCCAAGCTGCCTGCTATCTGGAGTAGCGCAAACGTGATACCACTTTTTAAGAAGGGGGATGCTTCGGATCCCACAAATTGTAGACCTTGAGCTTGAGGAGGTTAATGTGGTCGGAGGTGTTCGGATCCCAGGTTCCCGAAGTCATATAGTTGCCGATGTGGGCTCCCCATCCCTGGCGGGAGGCGTCTGTGAAGAGGTGAATGTCCGGACATCTGTCATAACATCTGTATTAGGCATTCTTGAGCCCCAAGATTGGCAAAGCACTAGTTGATTCATTATTTTGTGTATCACATTTTATATTTTGAAATAGATTTTGCTTCTGCATAACTCATGAAAATATTCAAGTAATTAAGTTTATGCATTAAGTTTTTAAGGAAATGTCGATGGCCTATGTTATGTATACAGTATAGTATATCTGTTATTATTGTGCTGAAGTCATGCTATGTAACATCATGTATGGTTTTAGTTCTGAAGATCAGTAGTCAAAGACTCTAATGCCTAGTCATGGTGTTCACAGGAGCTAATGTCACTGGTGGCTCATAGGTAGTACTGTACTATACCCCACCTGTGGTGGGAGCTATAATCTACTCTAGCAGCATCTTTAGGCTTCACTTTGGAAGCTAGTCCCTAACCAGCCATAACTCTTTCTAATCTGAAGGTATGCCACTGCAACTCAGCCTAAACCTAGAGCATCCTGAACCACTTACTACTTGTACATTTTTCGATACGGCAATACAAACCAATTTTGACTGCTGGAAAAATTGGGGGCTTTCTATATGTGCTCTTTTACAAGTCGTCATGATAAAAATAATGCAAAAAAAAAAAGAATATTTCTACTTATTGCTGTGAATTCGCCCACTGCGATAAGTCTGCAGTGCAAATGACCATGCCTGGATGTTCAGTTCCTGGAAATTCAGTTCTAGGATGCCATTTTTCCTGGAGGAATTTAAACTCTTAGGATCCACCCATTGCTCCCCATCTGTGCGTGTGCCAGCACAGACGGTCCATAAATGGTGTTACGGGGAGATCCACCAATCTGCTTTTCTCTATCATGTTGGCGACTCAAGAGGGGAGGTTGGGTGGGTACAAGAAGTGTATATTTTCGGTAAGGCAACAGAAACCAATTATGACTTCTAGAAAACTTGGGAATTTTAGTCGCTGGTACGAAAATATACACTACCTGTTAATTTTCGCATTTACAGATGACCTCATCAGACGTGGCGGGCACCCCATGACGAGTACCCAAAGGTTACGAGCTTGGTCCCCGTGAAGGCAAGGAATCTCCGCAGATGTCAATGCACAAAGGCTATCTGCTGGGGGAAGAACTTAACTTGCATAGCGAACGAGAGACTTCTGGGAAGTTTTCATGAGTTTAATTATTTTCCTCTTCACAACTGAATAATGAAAATGGGCGGGGTGGGGGGGGGGGGGGGCGGCTTACCTTATGGGATTCGGGGATGCGAAGGGACTGGTCGTCAGATGAATGAAGGCGAAGACATGATTCGAGAGGTGGGTGACGATATGTTGCAACAAACGAGGCTGGTTCAGTTGTTGATGAATGGTCCAATCACTGTAGGGGGCACATTGAAGTCCGTGTGGATGCACACATTATGGTTTCCACGAGTTAGAGTGGCAGGCAGGGAAACCTTGGGCGAATGTAGTCATTCCGACTTGATCAAGGTCCATGTGGCGGTAGTTGAAGCCAACTACAGTGATCAGGTTACAGAACCAGGATGATTACGTAAGAGTGCTGGATGTTAAATAAGTTTCTGAGAGGGATTGATGAAAAGTTTTGATGAGATATCATAATGAGAGTGCATCAGATCGGCTCAAACTGTCTTACAATTGTTTTTTTTTTTAGGGAAAGGAAAAATTTTGAAGTGGTAAATTGAAACGTGAGGCTCCACCTAACATTGGAGTGTAAGCAAATGGTGGTCGCAGAAAAGACAGGTACACCCGGCACGGAGTGTGGACGAATGACCCGTCAAAGATGAGAGCACCCGTCCAATCCAAAGACGAGGGGGGGGGGCTACGGGTGAAACGTGAATGAAAAAGCATAGCCCTTGGCTATGGAGCTGCAGTCCAGGCAAGGGAGACGGCGAGTTCTGGCAAGGGAAAGCATTTTCATTTCAGCCTTGCATGGCAGAAAACCTGTTGCATTGTCAAACTGCCACATTTGTCAGGCGATGAATTTCTCTGACGGCATTGCAATGTTGGCCTTTATCCAATCTTGTTCGATTTCGGAATGTTGCACCCTGGTGAAATTTAGAATTGGGTTGGCCCTGTTTACGCCAGAAGATCTTTTGGAAGGAAGTCGAGCTGGGGAACGAGACGGATCAGTGCGAGCCAAGGTCATAGGTACTAATTTGAAGGTCTGAGTGGATGCATTCCATCTGGGGCTTTTGAGTTGATGACGAGAGAGGAGAGATCAATTTTCCTTTCGAGGATTTTGTGAAGGACCAAGGGGTTAGAAAGGTCCAGAGGGACAGAAAATATCTTCAAGTTTGGATCGTCGCCATCCAGGCCAAAAGTCGAAGATGAGGCACGAGAAGAGTTTTGCACAAAAGACGGAGGCACAGGTGGAGCTTGAGTAATGGATGCGGATGGTGACTTGGGAGCTGTGACGGTAGGGTTGTCAACGTTCACGGTATCGCCAGAAGGGCCTGAATCAGCCAGCTGAGGTTGAAGGGGGGGGGGGCCGCCCGGCGGGACCAAGGTTGCAACAGACGGGGCCGAGGAAGGAAGTAACGGAAGAACCACAGTTTCCAGAACAGGAAGTTGGATCGATGGAGTGGGTGGGATTCCTTTTGAAGAGAAAGGGATTGAGGAGTGATACACGATGAACATGACGAGGAGGTGGAAGTGACGGTCTTGGCTCGCTTAACAGGTGGAGAGGATTGTTTGATTGCAGCCAAAGATGCTCTTTTTATTTCTATTTCTTCATTTGGTCGTTTCTTTTCTTCGCTTCCTTGTTCTTTTTGGTGATAAAGGAGCAGTCGTTGGGAGAAAGTGAAAGATAGATTTTGCAAGGGCCCAAGAATAAATAACACGGTGGATTGGCACACCAAATAAGGGTCTTGCGTTTGGAGACAATTGGAGTACATCTGCAGGAGTCAGGGATCCTGGCATCGGCTACAGCTCAACCACGAACAGTGGTGGCATGGGCGGGACCAGTCTTACCACCAAGGAGATGAGGGCTCATCACGAAGGTGAAGGAACGAACTTGTTGCAGATGAGCAAAGCCATGCAACAATGGAGAGGAGAATAGGCAGGAAGAAGAAGAGGGTTGAAGGCCACTGAAAACCTCAGTGACAGAGGAGAACCCGAGCCCAAGCGGGGTCTCAGCACAGAAGAAAACCAGACGGATCCAGACACAGCGTGTGAGGTGGGGAGGATATCGGGCTAGACCGAAGGGTCGACACGAAGGAGCCAGCACAAAGGCCAAAAGTCACTGGAAATCAGGTCGAGGCAGGCAGGGAGAGCGGCGGGAAACCGGTGAAGCGGAACGTTGAATGGTCGAACATGAAGGGAACTGACGGTCCATGCAACAAATTTCGATGAAAGGAGCAAAGGTTCCGTCAGAGCCGAGAGGAAGGAGAGAACAACTGGGGCGTCAACTTGGATCATTCGGTGAAGGGTTTCAAGGTGATGCATGGAGAGACACGAAGGGTCCAAGTCGCAGGACACACAGTAGGTGAAGGGTCAACATGAAGGCACCGAGAGTTGAGTCGTCCGGAAGGCGAAGGGTTGTCGAGGTGAAGGAGCAGCACGAAGGAGTTCCATGAAGACCAAAGGGTGGGCAAAGGAGGGCCAAACCGAAGGCCGATAACAAAGGAAGGGAGAACCATGGGAACCATGGGTGCAGGCGCGAAGCAAAGGTACATCGATCAGGCGAAGGGTAGCCAACGAAGGGATCCCTAACAGGTGAAGGGCTGAAGGGCGAAAGGATGAAGGAACAGGACAAAGGGTGCGAAGAGTAGTAAGTCCAGTTGACGGGCCATGATGTGCCAAGTGAAGGTATCTTTGAGCGCAGTAAGCAAGCAAAGGGTCAACGTACAGGCGAAGGGTCTTTAAACAAAGGTTAGTTATGGTTGAATACCATCCTTTGGAGTGACGGGACTTTGGACTAAAGATCGACTTCAGGCAAAGGAACTTTGGATGAAGAGTCAACTTCAGAGCGAAGGATGTCTTCTGTTGGCGAAGGATCTACGGGGCGAAGGGTGAAAAAGAAGTGGGAAAAAGCGGGCCATGCTGACAAATCGAAAGCTTGGAGGAAAAGAGGTGGCTGGCTATCGCCATAAGACCATTTATGGAGGGTCGGTGCTGGCACATGCGCAGATGGGGAGAGAAGCTGGGTGGAACCTAAAAATTTGAATTCCTCCAGGAAAAACAGCATCCAGGAACTGAATAAAAAAATTAACAAGTAGCGGATATTTTTGTACCAGCAACTAGAAATCTGTTATCCCAGCATCCTGTTTCAACTAGTCATCAAGGCGTCCACTATACTTAAGCCCATTTCACTACAGAAGAATGGGCTGATGTGCTGGGAAAGTCTTCAAGTAGAACCCTGGAGTTCACCTTTAGTAATTTAAGCAATTCCTAATAAAACTAGCTGCAATACTATTATTTGTGTTGCATGTATCTTTACATGGTGCCTAATTCATTGTTGCTATATTGTCGCACCGGTAAATATTATAGAAAAGAGTGACTCTTTTAATATTTATTAAGCTATTACTGGTCATAGTTTAATATTTATTTTTACGCTGCTGCAACGTGTGCAGTTTTGACAATTTTTAAAAATGTTCCGACAATGACAAGCAAGATTTCACGGCAAATTAAGTCTTATAGCAACAATGAAAACTGAACTCAGTGGCAGCCACTTACCTTGAATTTCGACAGCAAATGTGGCCTTTAACTGAGTTGTCTCAGTCCTGGCATTTGGAGGTAGGGGTAGAGAGTTGAATTTTTCTCGATATTTTTGTTGCAGTTCTCCCATTAGGACCAGCTCCTTGTTGCGTGAATCAAGCTGTTTCAGAAAAAGAAAAATATTAAACTTATTCTCACAGAAAATTTCAGCTTTAAAAATACAACCCTTAGCAGGTTAAAATCGTATGTACAAAGACACCAAAAATATGAAAATAAAAACGCCAATTTACCAGGGGCACCTGGTTGAATTTGGTCTTTATTGCCTAAACGAAAATATTCATTACCTGTGTTTTATAACATTCCCATCTCCCAATGCAATCTCTCCCTAGAACAAAATTTGTTGGCTTCCCTGCCAGGTTCGGTAGCTTATAGTACTGCGCATGTGTGGCGCAGCCCTCTTATAAAAGCGTTGGCTCGGAGTGTTGCTTCATCTTTTTTTGTACCTTTCAATTGTTACTACGGTAACTCAAGAGGGGAGGCAGGGCGGGTGTAGGTAATGTATATTTTCGTTTAGGCAATAAAAATCAATTTCAAGCAGGTGCCCCTGGTAAATTGATGTTTTTGTATGCCATCGAAATATACATTCCGTGTCATTTATAGCATTCAACAGACCTAGTCACTGATGGCGGTGGGACCATAGTAACTGGCATCCTGGCTACCAGCTGGCAGCCCCAGAATCAACGGACTCTGTGAACCTGAAGCGACCGGAAAATCAGTGAGGAGGGGCGAACAGTAGTCGTTCTCAAAACTTAGGAAGTTCAGCAATACTGGTGTCACCATGCTGCACATAGTCCGCTAGTATGTTCGTTCGATAAGATAGGAAGGAGGAATCGTTCAGTATCCGTCATATCGGGATATAGTGACCGCCTTGACAAGAAGGACAGAGTTGGGCCAGACCATTGCAGATGCTCACAGCTTCACGGAGGAAGGATAAATCGCTACAACGGAACGGGTAGTTAATTTACCTTAAATGATGTGAAGTGAAGATGTTGCTTGGAACTTCCGTGTCGTTGGTGGTTTCCTAGGACATGTTAATGCTTCATTGTCTTTGTGTCCTTCTTGTTCTTTGGTGATAGACAGAACATTTCTTGGTTGATGAAGTGGACGGAATGAGCAAAACGAAAACGTCTATTGACAGCTGGAAGAGACAAACGTGATTCCGTTTGGAAGTAGAACGAAGATTGACGGCCATTTGAAGTAAGGATGGAGTCAACTTCTCGTGAACAAGATCGTAGGCCTAGATGGGGACCGCAACGCGACCCAATGAGTAGCTGAAGGCATAGTGAGGTTAACTTCGCAGGTTTGAAAGCGAAGAGTGCAGGACGAAAAAAGGCCCGAGCAAGCATCTTGTAATCACGCTAGGTAAAAGTGGAGAGCGTCCAGTGTAGAAGCATAGAGTGGATGAAAACCGTGTCGTGGAAAATACTGACGATGACAAAACTGTGAAGAAAGTGTGTTAACGGTTGAGGAGCCGAAGCCCTGAAACGAGGCATAAGATGGGATGCCTAACCACCGACCGTACTGTGTAGTAATATATTATTATTATTATTATTATTAATTTTTAGAAGTGGTCAACATGAAGATGTCTGTTGGGAATGAGCATCATGGCTGCAAAGTAGGGACGTGTAGTCAAGTCTAGGGTTCTGGATTGCTGATAGAATCTGTAATAGAAGCGAAACGACTGACCTGTTCAAGTACGCGGTAGCTTTAGAGCAGTAAAGGACCGTCAAGGAGAATGGGTCGCTGAGACTATCCAAGTAAGGAGACTGCTCCGATGTGATGTTACCAAGGGTTATACAGGGCTATCGTTGTTGGTCTGGAAGGAAAGTTGATGCCAACATTGGTTCAGTGGCATAGTGTTAGAAGCGAGGAGTTGGCGTGGTGGAACCAGCCTACGGTAACCATCCCTGGTTTGCACACGACCAGTTAGGGCCAAGACCTGAGGAAATGATGGTGGTACTGTGAGCACAGTCCGACCTACGGTCTGAGGGTGGCGTGGAGCAAAACAACTGTTAGTTGCTGCGAGAGGCGGACGGCCATATTGAGCCCAACGAAACTCGGAGAGAAACAGTGCCTTATTGAACTGCTAAGGTAGACCTGCTGGTAGCAGAGGACGAAGGCGAATTTCGGAATTGAGGTCAGTTCGGCGGTCTGCTGGATGGTTCGTAGGTGCAGGTGGACTAAAGTTAGACTGGCATTCGTCATGTGAAGGATGATAACTTGAAACTCTAGGGTGGTGTTTGCTGTGTGGAGACCATCAGATTCCACTGAGAGCATGTGGGCCGCGGTCCAAACGGGCGCAATATTAAGGTCCAAGTGGGCGAGACTACCAGAACACAAATGCAACCCACAAAGAAGTGCAGTTCACAGAGTTGCGGCTGAGGAAAATAACGACTCGGAAGTAGAGGTAGGCGACTTCAACGACCTCGTGGTGAGGGGGCGAGACCAGGGAAGTAAATGGAGGCAGTCGTACGACTGCAGGTAACACCACAGCAGCCATAGATGATGAAGGCTGAACAGGATTAGTTGTCAAAGGAGACACAGGAGAAGACACACGTAAAGCAGATGGTGGTCGGAAGTGAGGTTTAGCATGGGTCCTTGTGGAGCGTTTCGGGCTTTGGCTAGAAAGCGAAGGCGGTGATAACGGAGGCAGTCTGGCTGACGCCAACGAACCAACCGTAGGCTGGGTCGTGGCTGTAACAATTTGTTTTTGTAAAACTGGTCGCTGGTGCAATGATGAGACCTGGTGGAGAGGCGGCAACCGCTGGCGTGACGAACCTGCAGACAACAAGCGCTCTTTCAGCCGAGGAGACAGGCAAGCCGAGGAAGACGTCGTGGTAGCTAGCTGAGCATTTGTGTCGATAGATTTTAATCTAGGCCTAGTTCTCCTTTGCTATGGTCTTGCAAATGGAGCATGGACAAGTGTGGCAATCGCAGGATCTGTGCTTTTGACAAGCCAAGTGAGGGTTGAGGTGGGGCTGCCCAGAACTGAACCCTGGACATTTGCACCTCTCGGGGCTTGGCGGTCGTGGATGACCCGGAGAAACATTCATGCTGATGGTAAAACATTGTCCTGAAAGGAAATGGTGCGGAGAGGGTGGCGAAAGCACAATGGTCGGAGAACAACTTTCGGAGAAGACACTCCTGATAATGTGTTGAAACTGAGGACAGGAGAAAATACAGGCGAATAACCTGAGAAGAACGACCCGTGAGCGAACTGTGATGACAGTATTCGCACTATGATGCAGGTCATGTGTAAGGTTCGTTCGTTCAGGTCTGGGGACGACCCCAGGAGCTCGGGGTACAGAGAGAGATCCAATAGAGGCCCACGACAGCCCCCTCCCCTCCTTCCTTCTTTCTGTCTGTTCTCCGGAGGGTGGGACGATGAATGTGACGACCGTAAATAGTCGATGTAGAAAATGAATGGCACGGTTAAGAAGCGACTAAGTGGCCGTGTAGGAGCCAGAAGCTGTAGACAGGCATGTAGGCGACCGAGCAGCCTATAGCAATGGAACTGTTAGGGAAATTTGAAAGAAGGAATGCTAGTGTCCTGAAAAGTATGGTGGGTAATGCAGGGTAAATGAGCGAGGCGGTAGATGAGGAGGAGTGACCGTTGAGCAGTGAAGGGAGCAGAAACTTAAGCGACCTGCTAGCTAAATGCCAAAACGCAGGTGCAGACTGCCTAAGTGTGTCGTTGGATGCCAGCTGGGACGAAACCATTCCCAGGTTGAATCGTAGTTGAGGGCCTGAGTGGCGACCGAGTATTACAAGCCGTAATAAGAACAGAGGCTGGTCGTGTCCTATGATGGTCGCAGTAGTTCTAGCAAGGAACGCTAGGAGGCCGATCATTAAAGTGATGAAGACATGGGAACCCAACAGGGATGTACGGTCGGAAGGCAGTTGAAGGATCTAGCAGGTCGACTCGGAAGTCCGGCTCAAGAGGTAGTTGTGACTAAAAACCAGTGGTAGTGCTGCAAGTTCGGCGTGAAGGAACGTCCAAGGTGATAAACCCGGTTGTTCAGAGGGCACGAGATGGTGCGGCACCATGAAAGTGGCCACAGAAGGGTAAGGTAGTTAAAAAGACTGCGGTCGTTGATTGACGAACTGACGAACCAAGAGGGAACTCTAGGTTATGACGAAAATAGAGGTCGTACTGTAAGACCGAATTAAAGGGTTGTCCACGGAGTAGGCCCTGGTTCGTTTGTAGGGAACCATATAAGTAAGAACTCCTGGTTAGGAGCTTTTACCTATGGTATTGTAGGTAAGAAACCTAGGTGTTAAAGACAACTGGAAGTGGACGCAGGGTTGTCCGTTTGAATAGAAGCTGGTATGGAAGGAGGGCCAAGGCTATGAGGACCATGGGTTCAGTACGCCAGTACTGTAGTTCGGTCAGGATCCGGTCCGGTCCAAAAAACTTGTTGGGTACAGCCTTAGTAATTTGTGCCGGAACAGTTAGGTTATGGTCAGATTTTCCAGAGGGGTCGTTTGCGAAATCTTAGGAACAGGCGTATTAATTTTAGAACTGTCTCAAGCTCATTGTCAGGGATAGGTGGCAAGGCCTGCTAGATAATGAGTAAGGATGCCACCCAGTGACGAGATAATGAAACGTCTTAAAGTGAATTTAAGGTTTTGAGAGCATTGAGCATGCATGTAAACTATATTTAGCCTAGGCTGAGGAATGGAAATTACTTTTTTGTTTCTCAGAATACGGTCTCTAATTAAACTGTTGTATCGTGGAGTCTTCAACATACTGGATTTGGGGGAGGTGGGAACGGGAGCAGTTGCCGTCGTCTTCGCCTCCTGGGTTAGTTGGTGATTCCTAACGAGTGCCTTGGACCTTCTGGAACACAGTAAGGGGTCAAAGTGAAGATAAGGCAGTCACTTGGGAAGACGTGTCTCAGAGGTAGTGTGATGTGTAAGTTGTCTCCAGCTTCCATGAGGATTTTGCCTGCAGGATTTCTTCCAGAGGTAACTTGATTGTAGGCAACCCAGGATACAAAAAGGGCTTAGATTTCATGGGCAGTCCTTTGGACATTGATGGTGGTAGCGAGTAAGCCAATGTTTTCAAAGGAGAATCCAATGACAGAGTGTAGCCGGGAAATGTATCAAGGATGGTTTCACTTGTCCTGTACTTGATCTATAGAGGAATAAGTCTGGGTGGCCACCTTTACTTGCATCGAAGTAGAACTTAGAGGTGTTCCGATGTTGGCATCGGACATCGGAAATCGGCCTTTTTTGGCTACATCGGTCATCGGAGCAGTTTTAGGTAGCAGATGTTAAAACATCGGATATCCTCAATTTTATTAAATCATTTTGTCACAGATGAGCCTATAATTAACTTCTGGGTGCTCAATTTTAGGCTACAGAAATTTTTAATTTTATTTGTGAAATCTGCTTAATTATTTTTGACTCCACGAAAAATGTAACGTTGTTTCACTTTACTTTCTTAAACATCGGACCACTAAATATCGGAATCGGATATCGGCCAATGTTTTTCAACATCGGAATCTGACATCAGAATCGGTATTTTAGTATATCGGTGCATCCTTAAGTAGAAACACAGGCACTGATAGGCCGCTGTAGTTGCTCTTCATCCACTAGGAGGGCACCCAGCGCTGGAATCTTAAAGTGCTTTGATGTTTCCGTGGATGCCTCGGTTTTTTTCTCTGAAGGACGCTTGAGGTAAGAGTCTTGACAGAGTGATAGTTGGATCCAAAATGTACATAGGCTCATCCATGTTGTGGGCCATTGACTCTGTACACAACTGTATTTAAATTTCATTTAATATAAAACTAACACCAAATAAAACAATTAATTGGAGTTAAAATTAATTAAAAACATAAACCATTAAAAATTATTTACATCTTTAAACTTGATTGTTATCAGTTAGTCATGTCTGGCTTACTTCCGGGTTAAACCGGAAGTGAGCCAGGACTAATGTTCTTAAGCAATGTTTACTTCATCTCATGGTAGCGTCGTCAAAAAAGAAATTAAGGGGAGTAGATTAAACAGTTTCTCACACAAAATGAATTTGGGATACTTCGAACAAAAGTCACTAGAAAAACGCTCACTTTCACAACAAAAGACACACACTGTCGAGCGAATTTCAGATAGTTAATTACTATCTTCTTCAGGCATTAAAGTTAGTTTGCACTCTGTTTATATCTCTGTTGACATCTCCGTTATCGTCTCCTTGTTCGTTGCCGTGCTCCAAACTTTGTGCGTTGCATGCCTCCAGATTTTTGGAGCCACGCCAGGCGAGTTGCATAGCCTAGCCTCCCGATTTGTGCAGGCCGATCCGGCAAATTTGCCATATGTAGTCCCCACTTCCTACTTAACTGCCTGGACTGTTCCCTGCCGATACAATGTGAAACTCGCGGGTAGGAGGTGCCTTGAATGTTCATAAGTGGAATTCCTTGGTTTTTATGTTGACCAATCACAATGGATTCGAAGCATCGGAGGTGTCTGTCTCGTACCGTGCTGGACTTTTCAATGTACTGGTGTCATGCCAACCACTTCAATGTACTGGTGTCATGCCACCTAATCTTGTGATTTGTTTCCATGCAATATTGCCGTTATCTTTGACAGCATTCTGAACATTCCCTAAGTGTTGTGCAAGCCTCGTTCTCACTCATTTTCTTGTCTCCCAATGTACACAGCATCACAGTCATTGCATGGAATTCAATACACTCCCTCGTTGGTGTTAATAACAGACCCTATAGCTTTCTCGTCCCTGGATTTTTGTGCAACTCGTCTGGCGTGCAACTCGCCTGCAACTCGCCTGGCGGGCCTGCAAATATCGGGATGCTATGCAATGCGCAAACTTTGGAGCATGGCAATGAACAAGCAGACAATAACGGAGATGTCAACAGAGTCCAAACTAACTTTAAGGCCTGATGAAGAGAGTAGTTAACTATCGAAAATTCCTAGACAGCGCGAGTGTCTTTTGTTGCTGTGGAAGTTGAGTGTTTTTCTAGTGACTTTTGTTCATTTTGTAATGGAGTTTCACAGCACGAAAATTAATGATGATTTTTTGGGATACTTCAAAACTTAAAACCTCCCAAATGAAGTAAATGTTCAATCTTTCCAGAAATAGAAGATAAGTGAAAATTGTTGGTAGTTCACGCATTAAGCCTAACTAACAATGCCATGTGCGATTGGGAAACGTGCCTCTGGTTAGGCCTAATCAGCGCAGTTGGGATTTTGCAGTAGCAGAATTTAAGGCAAGTTTGATCAGACTAATGCTTTTTGTTTCTTATGCACGGAATACTAACTAACACAGTACCTTGTTCTGTGTTCACGTTGCAATCAAGCGCATAGCTTGTTTGCAATTGGCAAACTTTAGTGCTAGTGTTAATCAGCTATTGGTTTGGCAACTTGTCAAATTTTGACTGGCAACCGATTTTTACCTATCACGCTGTGGTCAGCAAAAATCGGTTAGGTACACGTTAATTGTAAACACTTTCTGAACCAACCAATGATAATTAAGACATTTGAAATGATTACAAAAACTCAGCTAACCTGAATCTACCTGAATTAGGATAATTCCACGTAAACAAGACTCCAGAACCATATTATTAATAAAATAAATATTTATGCACACAGCAAAAAGGTTCTTTAAACCTGGGGTTCCAATGACATTACAGTTACAGGTATTAAAGCTAAATTTGATACCAAAAAAAGTTACTGACTGCTTTTAGTCCCCTTCAGGAGTAAACTAACCTCTCTTCGTAGTTCTTCATTCGTTGACACTTTCAGCTGAATGTCCTCTAGAGCTAATGTAGCAGTTAAAAGCTGAGCCTGACATCTCTGCAGTGCCTACACGTAAAAATACATGCAATCAGATGAAGAAAAACGACTTTACAAATTCTTTTGAAACCACTGAAAGGGTACTAACTTTAGACTGGGTATTAGCCACATCAGTTTTTTCAGCTAACTGCTTGCGTAAATCTTGGTTTACCTCTTTTGTACATTCAAGCTCTTCTTTTAAAGACCTAAGAATTAAGGAAATTAATTTACAAGCTTACACTTACAGACTTAAAACTTTGTGTAGCATCTGTTACCTCCTCAGTGTGCAATTACAGCAAAAACCACACCAAGGTAACAGATGATTCAAATTTCCCCTGAAGTAACGTGGATATACCCCACTACTATAAATACTGTACTTACTAAGGAAAAAGAGATTATGCACACTTTTGGACTTTTAGTTAATGTCAGATTCGAAGTATGCAAATGGAATTTCATTTCTTAATTCTACATTTGCATTAAATATAAATTATAATTTAGCCTATATCTTTAAGCTTTTAACAATGCAAACTGCATACATTTACACATCACAAACCAACTTAATTAAGCACAATTCCTTTTAAAGTGCAAACACAATTTTAAATTCTTCGAACAGGAATGACAAACAACTATCAGCTTGGTTGTATATTTTCAAGGGAGATGGACAACAATGTCCAGTAACTATGTAACAGTAATGGACAACAAATTTTGAACGTATGATTATCAAGCAAGCGTTCAAGCAGTTCCTGGTTCGAACAAGGAAAGGTGCATATACAACAATCCCAAGAACATAACAACAGAAGGCGAAACCACTGCATCAAGCTTATGTATGTTGATGATCTGTTCAACATACGTTGTCTAGTACTGTACATAAAAAGGTGTGAGGCGAGATTCAGGCAACAAGCACTGCAACTTGCGCAGATAATCAACTTATTCGTTGAATCTTCATCCTTCTTTTAAACATGTTAGGTGTCTACTTTGAAATTGTAAGTCATTTCAGTAGAAGCACAATACTACGCAAATTTCAAAATGTCAAGATATTAAACTAAAATGATGCCAAATTTTCGACAGTCCGGAGTTTGCTGGAGTTACAGAGCCGACTGTTTTTATCAGGCGTCTTTTTTATTTCTTCTCTCTTATCGACATTGTTTGTGGTTTTGAAACTGGCAGGTTGGTCGTGGCCTCCGATATTTGGTGGGCCTGTTCTACACTTTTTCCTTAGATCAGCGCAAAAATCTTTTCCTAGGAGAAATTGAATGGCTGGGTTCGATGGTCGCTGGAGAAGGGGGTGTACCATGTGGTGAATGCGAGGCCGTATATATAGGAGAAACCAGAAAAGGATTCAGGACGAGGGTTAAACAGTACACGACCGATGCAAGGAATAATGCGGAAAAGAACAGCATCGTGGTTAACCATATGGACATGAAGCGCAAAATTGACTAGGCAAAAACTGAAACTCTAATCGTCTCCAATTCTAACAGAGATTCGCCAAGATTTTAGTTTAATATCTTGACTTTATCCTTTTATGGCACGAACAATCTAACATCTACGAAAGCTGTAAGGGTGAAAAGAATTGGCAACCCCCAGTGAAAACAATTTATGCTAGCAATGCAGGGTAAACTGACCCACTGCACCCTAATTTTGCATCAATTTTGTTATAAACTTGGGTGTCAAGTTGCGTACTGGCTAGTCTGACAACAGTCCTTTCGAAAAGCCAGGGCCAAACTGTGCAGGATGAACAGTGCGGTCTATACAAATTTGGTTCCTTTACTGACAAAACTTCCAACTTCATTTGCTGAAACCAGAGTATCTCTCTGGACGACCTTGTGACCTGTTGCAACTTTACAAACACAGCCATTAAAGAACTGGTAACCTAATACCGTAAATCGTGTATTAAATGCACAGTTGAAGCTAAAGCCCACCCCCTAAAATGCGGTAAAGTCAAAATCACGACATAGTGGAGTTAACGACCACCCCTCAAATTGTCATTTTTCAACGAAAAATTACCTAATATGCTGTGAATAAAGATAGTACTGCTTGCT